>JASCZW010007525.1:0-64776 GCA_034211315.2 Aedes japonicus | reverse complement strand
TGTGTGTTTTTTGCGGTTCAGTGATGCATATGGCACACGGCATGATTTTGCGATCTTTCATGTAATTGTTATGTCTCGCTTTTCGTGAATCCACCGTTCCCGAAAAGGAGACTATAATAATTACATGAAAGATCGCAATAATCATGCTGCCGTGTTTCCAGAATGCACATACGTCAGTTTTCTACAATGCCTGTTCATTTGAACGTGATTTGAAATAAATTTTGAGACAGAACTGTCCTTTAAAACAAAGGTCAAAGTTCAAAGGGCGGACGATCAGGTGTTAAGATTTCTTTTGAAGTTACCAACATCGGAGATTATTCCTAAGTTGGCATATTATTATTTATACCATAATCATTAGTATTTTGTATCAAGGCGTTTTGCTTAATTTTCTCAAAAGGTCTGAACGACAGTTCACAATTTGCTCAACTCCCATTGCTGCCATGTTTGCTCTATAAATCAAAATTCGTTTCCCCCAAATCTGAAAACGCGTTTTCATCAATCTTTTCCAATCTTAGGAAGAAAGGCATACGTATAATGGTCTCTTTTTTTCGATAAGATTGTGACTTTCTCAAATAAATGATTCAATTAGTTCTCCGTTATCGGTTGCTCTGCCAGCCAGGTCACACGAGTAAGCTCAGGTTTGATTTACGATGCCGGGGCCAGCCAAACAAACAAATTATCACCACCTAACCTACCTTCACGGCTTGACAAATCGTTCATTATCTGTGGCAACTGACTTGTGTGAGGCACCTACCTCCTCCTATGTGTATCAACTCCGGGCCTGGAGATTAGTCCATCCATCTGCACTCTCGGCGCGCGGTTATCGTTGTTGAAAGTTTATTACCGCATTCTCTGATGCTACCCAGAGAACAGTGAGGCAGGTCAGTACACGGGCGTCAATCGTCGGTCCGGTGGTCTCCAGAAATGGTTCTAATTGCGCAGACACTGAACCAGTGGAAAAAAAGTCTCAAACAACGACGCATCACGTTTTTTTCCTCCATTTATTTACCGTTTTCGCCGCTTTACGTAACTCCCCCGTCAAATTGGAAATCCGAAAACAGTTTGAGAGAGAAAGAGAGAGATGGAGAGACTGTAGTCAACGTGCGCGTGGTGTCCCCGTGACGCATGATGCCATCGTCGGTAGATTTCGAAGGTTGAGTAACTTGCGCTCACTCTCTGTGTTTCGAGTAAGCGACAGAGCGCGGTGAGTGGTATTTTCGGGTTCCATGCCATGTAGCTTATTTCAGGTGCAAAAGGTGCGACATTTTTACCCGTTCACCATTTATACGAAATGAAGAAAAAATTAGATGGGAGGAGAAAATGAGTAATCAAAATACAGCCATCCCATGTGCGCGCAACGTTCAGCTAGAGAGCTTACCGGGTTTTTTTTGTTGTTGTTGATGGGAATCTTAGGCCAAACGATGAATGGCGAGGCGGAACGAGCACATGCGGGTGTCCAATAACAAGGTACTGCGGCGGCATTAAAGTGATCGCATCGTCGGAGTGGGGATTTATTAGCGCGAAATCGTTTCATTCATTCATTCATCCCAGGAGGTCCGACCGACGAGACGACGACGATGGCGATACAACTGCGCTAGTTAGTCGAGAGTGGGAGGTGGCTCACCCACGCGTTAAAATGACTTAGAGCGTGGCAGCGAGCGGAACTAAGCACGATCGCCGTACTGTCAGAGTCGGAGAAGGTTCAGCCAACACGGTCAATGTCAGGAAATGAAATTTGGGTTTAATTTGACTCAAAAGTACTCGATTTGTTTTGGGAATAATTATTAACTGCTTCACTATAAGTACGAATTCGTCTTAGTAGGCCATTTAGCGTGGGGGAAAAAATAGCTATCAAGAAGAGTTCGGTTCAATTTAAAGTTACTTTCAGTGGTCGTGTAGCAGGTGGATATTTGGAAGGCTGATTGGCATTTTTCGGAATTATGGATGGTTTGTAGAGAAAGAGTTACTCCCTGTTAAGAGAAAGTCGCCACCGTCGGTCTGTGCAGTAATCTCTTGCGTGTGTGTGCGTGCAAAACCACGAAATAATCGTTTTCCCGATGGTTGTTCGGTGCCGCATCATCTTTATTGCATCGCCGTACCTCAGGAGTAGAATCAATCAGTGGCGTGTCTAGAACAGCACGCACTTTCCATGAAATTTCCTTGAAAAATCTAAAATTGCGAAAGGATAAATAGGGGCGTCAGCAGTGCAGAAACTGAAAATTACCATAGAAAAACTAGAATACTTGGAACTTTATAGAAATTATCAATTGTTTAGTCATTTTTGAGAAAAAAAATCAATTCAGAAACTGTATTTATGTGTTGTAAGTTGAATTGTTATAGTTTTAATGTTTTTGAACGTATTTTAATCTTTGTTTCCACATAGGGGCTGTAATTAAATAATATTGTTATCATTATTATTTTCAAGTGTTATATTATAGTGAGTATAATCCTCACACGATAAAACTACCAGGGTTTAACTCGCTTTTTCTAATGCAATTCTACTCTTTCATATCGTTTCAAGTTTATTGCTTTCGCAATTAGCTCATTGCTTGCTTTCAACTTTCACAATTATTAATTAAGAGTTTTCGATGCCAGGTACCATTTGTGCATTAGTATGATTGTGTATCAAGTACAATTATGCCATATACAATTATTCCTATACCAGATTGAAAATCAAACCCAGCCGCGCATTTCCCAACTGAGCCAAGGGATGATCCTAAATGCAATTCTAATCTTATTCTAATCGCTAATGATAGTTGGGTAATCACACAAACCACATCCTTTCAAAAACATCAAGCTTGGATGATTAAACCCTTATTCAAAGAATGGTTTTGCGAGTAATTTGTCCTACAAGTCTCCAGTTTTCTCGAAGGATTTGGTTTTCCGATAACAGCTGCTCTTGTATTGGATTAATGTTCAGTGCATTTTAACGCAGATGAGCTGAGAACCGAAGGTGGATTTATCTTTTCTTCTTGTTTGCCACCCAATACCACTGCAGTAGGTCAACCCAGCACATACAAATTGATTTTATTTAACTTAAATACACAGATAAAAACAAACTTTGAATTTTCTGTGTTATCTGGACCTAAAGGGAATTCTAGATTTAGCTAGATTTAATGGAATATTTCATATAAATTTGAGCCAAATAACGCCTAAAGCTAGCCGATTGAATGAAATATCGCAAACAATGTTGTATGGCGCATGAAAGATTGCAAACAATTTAGCTGTTTTCACCTTCTTTGGTTTGGAACGGTAAATTTTACGCGCTTGTTAAAATTAATTATTTTTCTGTGTAACTCCTTACAACTCAATCCAGAAGCTGTGGTTAATCTGCTGAAACCACAAGAATCAAAATGTTTAACAAATGATGCCAAATGAATTAGAAGATACTCTGTTTATCTGAGACTTCCTTTGACATTTGGAATACATTTTTTCTGTTAAACAAATATTTTGTAAGTTGTTGAACAACTTTGGTAGTTGATCGAAAACGAACATCCGTCCGTCACCGTCAATATTTCGTAATTTACATATTAGATGAGTCACGAAATTTGGAGACGCATTATCAATGAAAACCTACAGTTAGATTTTTTGGAGTAATTATTAGTAATTAGTAAGTAATAAATAATTATTTTGTTCTTTGTGCAAAAGTTAGTCAATTATATATTGATATGGCTTGTGTGATGATCAACAAAAACGATGACTGGCAACTCCATTTTAGTTTAAACTAATCACGTGTAAAGGTTGTTACGTTTGAGACCATTTAATCTAGTTTTGTATGGATGAATAATTGTTTTGTTGGTAGTTGGTGGTAACAATGTAGTGATAAAATGTTCTTTTTTATCTAGAGCTTCGAAGCATAAATGTTACCCCAGTGAGGAAAAAAACAAAAACAAAACAGCCGCAACCTCTCACACCCAACTCTTAGTAAGTAAGTGTTTCTTTTGGGATCTTGATCAGGTATTTCATATGCCTACACCCGATTCTGAACGATAATCGTATCAAGCTCGGACTACGCCAGAATTGCAAACCTTCCTTCAGTGGCTTAGTAAGGAGGTCTGCCTGAACCCTTTTTAACAAAGTTTTCAGTCATGTTCTCATTGCCAACCTTCATCTGACACACTTACACACCACACCTTGGAAGTGTTGTCAGCAATTTCCGGCTAATTCATTTACCTGGGAATCACAGTTGAGTCAAATCAACATCGGCGTTGCTAACATAGCAGTATAGCTCACTTTATCCGAGTTGTTGTCAATGGCATAGACGCCTTTGACATCTGGTTTGGTTTTGAAAAGGCTTGATTTTTTTTGGAACAAAAATGTTTGATTTTTTTTGGGACGATTAGAAACCCCAATTAATCAAAATTAAAGAATTTGCTTCGGGTTTTGAGGTCAATTATCTCTTCTTAAAAAATGTATAGGACTTCAAAAACCCATTTCGGAGCAATTCTTCAGTTAATTTAGCGCCAGACCTTGAGCCAGACCCAGAGAATTTCTAGGAAATTACGTGGGTAAATAATTCTAAGCAGCAATATATAACAGATGAGTTCGTGGGGTAATACCAAGCGGAATTAATAGATACTACTACTGCCACGGACAAAATTTTCATGAATTGGTAAGTTTTGTAGAAATGCCGTGTGTTACTGCAAACGCTAGTACTGAATCTTTGTAGTATATAAGTACATTTTCCGATCTTACTCGATCATTTGCAATAATACCATAAAATAGATTACCCTTCCTTATCATAGGATTTTGGATAACGAAAGGAAAGAATTGATTCCAATAGGTCTTTCACTCTCCTATCAGTTACTAAATTTGGATATATTTCTATACACAAACCAGAACTGTGTCTGTCGAAATAAACTATCGAAACGAACACGTCGGTCAAACTATCCTGCGATACTTGAGAGAGTGTAAACAGAAGTCAATGAACACGAATCAATTGTGTTGAAAAGTGAACAATTCCGGTCATGAATTCAAGTCACTATTCCGAACGTCTGAAGTACCCGCGTTAACACCGTGAATATAACGGCACATAAAAAGTCTATTCAGCGAGTCCAAATCAATAAATGAAACAATCCATCCAGATCAGCTATGTGTGCATAATCTGACGAATGTACATTTCCAGGTACATTTACGCGATTGGCAACGACGGGAGCAGTTCGGAGCAGTTCGAGTTTCTGGGACACTCTCGAGTCCCTGTCCAACTGTTTGTCTTCGCCGACCATGGTAATATCGTTACGCGCCACCTTAGGACGATGGTGGAAATGTACATAAGTTTACGCGAAAAGAGGAGGTGCATGAGAAGACAATGTTAGCCTCCCATCGCAAGTTTAAATCGACGGTGATGGACCTAAGGTAGACGAATTCGTATATCCGGGCTCATTGGTGACCACCGACAATGACACCAGAAGAGAGATACCTAGATGCACAATGGTATGAAATCGATACCATGAGTGGACTTTGGACACTAACGTGTTGTGATGTGATGTGATGTGATAGGAAGTCACCACCAGTGGAGGACTTGCCATGGCGTACAGTTCCTCCAAATGGCACGATCCAACTGTATATACCTGTAATCTTCACTATTCCGTTAGATGAAGGGCCATAGACGGGGGTGTGGACCCGTAAGCAGAAGCACTTACACGAAAAGAAAGGATAGAGAATCTCCTTCCAACGAAACGCTCTTATTACAGGACATGAACAGTAAGCAATACACATTAGGATTTCCGTCTGGTGGTTTGTTAAAAATAGGGTTAGCAAACTCACTGTAGACTGTCAGAAGACATTTAGCCCTTCGTAGATCTCGATCTGACGATTTCTATCAAGGAAGGTATAATTGTCATCCATAACTTGAGCCAGATAACCACGAATCCCTCATCCAGCCTACACTTCGTCTGGCACCCTGTATTCCCCTTTGTTATTGAATATACACATAATGTGTATATAATGTAGTATATGTATTAACAAAATATAACTGAAAGGTGAACTGCAAAATACAAATCGGATTTGTATTAATATCTAAATAGTCCTGAAAAAAGCAGAATAGATCAGTTCTTTAAACACGGATAAAATTTCAGTGAAAAGATACTTGATTTATTTTTTTGGAGTATCAACAGACTATTCTATAGGTCCAAGAAAACAGTTTTAGTTATCGAAGAGCCTAGTTCGATGATGTCTGAAAAAAATTGAATATCTTATCATAATACATATAAACACATACATTTAAACACAATCCTATACTACTTATAATCACATCTTTTATGGAATAGTAGTTGTAGTTCAGAAATAGAATTTTGCTGAAAATGTTATGCAGAAATGCTGAAAAACAAATTGAGCCTTAAATTGTCATGTTGCTCCGTGCACTGAAATACAAAAGTAATTTGAAATATAAAGATGTCGCAAAAAGTGCTGAATTATTAATTAAATGAGTATCAAAAATATACCCTGCTTGAACACGATCTACAGGCTCAGCCACTCACTTCCCTATTGACAAGTTGACAACATTTCCCAGGCGGCGCCAACCAGCTTCTCCAACCTGAAATGCTGAAAAAATGTGTAGATAACTACAGAAGAAAAACTAATTACTGTGATATAAACACAATGGAACTGAATCTTAGCTTCAGGTTTTGACAGAGAATCTCTATTGAGCCCTTGCGGCACGTTCAGCGCAAGGGACTTTGGACTCTAACGTGTTGACTTTAAACTCCGATCGATGCTACGATTGAACAAAGCCCTACTAAGTAGACCAACTAACAGATATCATTCGATCGATAGAAAGCTAAACGGGGGGATGACGGATGAACCACGAATAACATAAGCTGGGAGCACTTCCCATAATCCTCATCGCAAAAAAAAGGGTCTACTACGATGAGTCGGGTACCTTGGAAGGATGGTAAGCGACAGTTCGGTAAAAATGGCTATCGAGACAAATGGACTGATACAAGTAGAAGTCATGTATGTATGTATGTATGTATGGTAGCCACCATCCCCTCTAGCCCTTGGCTTGGATGCAGCTCCACTTAATAGCAAGATCAAATTGGGCCACCGATCTGAATTCGCACTATCGCTGTATGAAGGGCCAAAAACGGAGGGGTGGACCCGTAAGCAGAGACACTTACACGAAATCCACGGGAAATTAAGAATCTCCTTCCAACGATAAGATCCAACAAATCGAATAATACAATTTGCAATAGTCATTAAGCTTTCTACAGGATGGCTTGTTAAGAAGGGCGCGTCACTCTCCCTGAAACTGTTGGAGTAGAACTCGCAGCACCACACTCGAATCGGTAGGATAAGAAATGATACTGTTTGTTCCCTCCTAGACTCAGGCAGTCAATCAAACCATCGTCCAGTTTCAGCTTGAATGATACCCTGGTGCTCCTCCCAACCCAGTATTTATTATATTTATATAAATATAGATGTAATGTAATAATAATATGTTATATATGAATATATAGTAGAACAAAAAATTATATAAGGATATTTAGTTAAATTATGTAATAGTTGGAGTTCTCGAGCCTATGATAACCATGTTAAACTAAATTAATTAACCTGCTGAAATAATAATATTAAGGCAGTAATAATAATATGCAGCTTCGTACCACTTTGTATCACTGATGGGTGACTGTATCTCTGGTGATGGGTGACTGTATGTGAAGGTCATCTTGTTATTCATTGAGGTATAAATATCAATAAAGCATTCAATTGTATATAAAACCATAATATTATATTATTACGTATTTAATCATGACATATAGATATGTAACCTTCTGGAATGAAGAGCATTTCTTAATTTTGATTATTATTTGATATAATGTAATAAAATAATTATACCGGCCGGATCACCAATCTGAAGCAATTAAAATTTTATTAATTATTTTATTACTTCTTCCATAATATTATATTTATGATATGCAATTAATAATGATGAACAGCTGTGTTCCTCTGAACCGCTCAAATAATAGTTGATGATCGTGTACTGAAATGTTAAGTTCATATTACGCCATTTAATGGAAAATATAATGAAGGAATTAAAGGTTGAGTGGTCGAGAGAGTCGTCCTCATTTCTATTAATGAAAATATGCTAGAGCTTGTAAAAAACATGCATCATATAATAACACATACTAGTATCTACACATCTATATACATCCAATGCTACTTTCGAGAAGGCCACTCCGACGGTGCTAGATACAGCTGAAAATTGATCCCCATTCTTACTGCTGCTTCTACCAGAAGATGATCATCCTATAACCGCAAGACCTCCTCTCCTAAACTGTATGGTACCTGAGAGAAATTTACCTTTCTGGCGTAATACATGTAATGAAATATACAGAATTAGGCTATGAATAAACAATGTCCTATAAGATAAAATATATAGTGAGGGTATATTGTAATATGAACTGAAAATTACATGTGTGCCGACTGCTGTTTTGTTGCAATTGTAGGACAAACTTGCGCATCCATTATGAACCAGAAAATTTAGGCAATGTATGACAGCTATTGGAAAAAAATAAATTTAAATTTTAAATTATTTTGTAATACCTGACGACCTGGAAGACCTGAAAGATATGAGAATGGAAAATTATGATATGATGTACCGGTCGCACCCCTTCACTTCGCTATTGTCGGATTGACAACATTGCCCAGGCTACGCCAACCAGCGTCTCCATGTTTCAGCTGGCAGTCTTTTTGTGATCATATGACTCGTGGAGGCGTGAGGTAGGAACTTGTGAGGACCAGAGGTCGGTCGCACCCTCCTGCCAAGTTGTCAACTCACCATTTGAAGCTCCGACTGATACAAGTAGAAGTCATGTGCAATAATCTGCACTTCCACGAGAAATCGCGTGTTTGAATAAAAGCGAAGAGGTATGGTTCGTTTTGGTAAACTGTAAGCTTTCACCAGAAGTTTAGTGTCCAAAAGTCTCAGTTTGGGTAATCGCTTATCCGTATTTATAGATTTTTCTCCATTTATGTGATATTTAAGAAGATGCCTAACAGAAATATTTCAATATTATTACCGACTTAAACTAAAAGTATAAATGTGATTGGAGCAATTCACAAAATGTGAATTGTGGTGGTTTAATTCATTGAGAAATTGATGGTAAAAAAAATTAACGATTTAGAGCCGATGAAAGCTGATTGAGGTCAACAGTAAGGATGGAGTTAAAGTCACTTATAAGTTTGATGGTGGTTTTTAAATGAAAAGACGATTGGATTTTTAGTAACGCCGGAGAGCCGATTTTTACGTTAAAAATTTCAACAACAATATCATCACCAGTGGAAATAGGGCGCAAACCAATAATTTCTAAAAAAGTCATGGCCAACCTCACCTGAGCACACCATTGTTCCCCTTCGGATTGAGCGACCAGCCCGTGCCGCGGTTGTCAGCACTGAGTAGGAGTGCATGCACCATGCACTTCCTAATATATGAGCTGATCATTTATTATTACTGCTGTTTCGCTTAGCGAATCGTTCTAAGCGCAGTTCGCAGCAGTTAGCAGTATTCCACAACGGCAACTAGGATCGTACTGCTGATTCTCTTCATCGCTTCGCTTGTACCAACGAACCGGGAGCCGACGATAATGATGAGACACACACAGAGTGAGTTTTTATAAAGTCAGAGACATTCAAGGGATATGGATTTAATGTCGGTCTATAGGCACCAAATTCGGTCTATTCGTGGATGCAACTTCGTCCCATTCGATGGATTTATTACTAAATGCAATTTTTGTAAGGCTTTTTTCTCCTTATTTTATGAATTAAGGCATTGCCAGCTGTATTCTCTTTACTGAACAAAAAATTTCACAAATCAAACTAAAGTAAAACTACTTCGAAACACTTATGTGATGTTCATATATGTTTATCAGCCATTCAATAATGAAAACATTATAAATCACTACACAGTGACTTTATTTCTTCGGTTCGTGTTTAGACGAGCCACTTGTATGTAAACAACCGCAAACTCATGCATTTCCACTAAAATTTTACCAATAACAACCTTTTTACTACGTTATTGATACAACAGGCCATATTTGGGAACATACAAAAAAATTGTGTCCCCAACATTGGGTCTACGATTTTCTTGTAAAATCATCGTTATTTTAGCTATGTGAACAGTTAGTTTGTAACGTCTAACTATTTTCTGTACATCCAGACTGCATTACTCGCTTTATCGATTCAATTAAGCCAAATTTAGATCATTTGAAATTCGTGCACATAATCTGTTCAGCTTAACCAGTGAAATCATGATGCCCCAAAAGTGCATGAAATCGAATATTACGTGTAAGTGAACTACTATAAGTTGATTAATGTTGTCTCAATTGCTTCGGATTACATCGATCATGCTTATAGCAACTTAATTTTGTTGATTATCGCTGGATTTATGACACTTTTGATACATAGGCCGAATGAAGGAGCTAGGCTAACATTACATCCCGTTACTCTAGATTGTTATGTTGTGATAGTTTCTTAGAAGACTGAAAATGTTGAATTCGCCAAGTAGAATGTAGAATGATGGATGGTGACCTTTTATTCATGCCGGTCACTATATTTGGTATGAGAAATATGTCGATGGCTGCATTTTCTTAAAGATTTACTATCGGAAGTCATGCAATATACACTATGATGAGAAAGTACCTAGAATTTGTAAATAAAACACAATTTTGGCTATAATTGTCTTGCATATTTATTTTGTCTTCTCCAGAAAACACCCATTTGAAGCAAAGCACATGTGCCAACGCTTGATTCAGTCGTCCATGCAATTTTTATAGGTCGCCGGAGGGATTTCCGCCAGCTTCTTCGTTTCATTCTCTTTTATAGCCTCAATGTTCGAGCAAATTTACGCTGTTTTTGATCAAAGAATATTGCCTTCAGCGACCTTCTTTCGATGGTCTTTTTTCGCGAAATTTAGCTCTTTCATATTAAACCAAGTGGTAACGCGCTGCATGCCACAAATATGAACAATGATGTGCTGAGTGGCTTCATATGAAGTGTTGAGACCACTAGTCCTCTCTCTAAGGCAAACATGACGATGTACAAGCACTGTTTTCTTGATAATTTCCACGTTTGCGCCGGTATTCGATGTCGAAGGCCGCCCGCAACGAAGCACATCTTCGACCACGTTACGACCACTATAGCAACGGAGAGTTGGCACTCCCGCTATCCCCATCCAATTCGCTTCAACCGGGTGGCCTGGTGGTCCCTCACATAACTCAATTTTGTGGATTTATATGCAAAATGATGCAATATGTGCATGCATAAAATGTATATATGATTATCTTAATAATCACCAGAACGCTGAAAACAGAGTAAATCATTTCAACTATTAAGGCTTCACCAAACTACAGCGTTTGTTGCCGCCGCCGCAGCGAAGTCGTGGCGAAATAATCGCCACGGTGAGATTACATGACGGCTTACGGAAGCGTACAAACCGACGCGATGTGTTTTTTAATCCAAGATTGTGGAGTGAAATTGACGATCGCTGCATTTTTTCATTAATTTATTAGCAATCGATTTCTAAAATTCTTTATGACTTATTGTTAAATGTATTTACAATTATGACCAGTGGTGGTAAATGTACATTTTTTTCGCAAAACCTTTGAATACTGTACAATAGCAAAATCGTGCACAGGTATAGTTCAGGCAAACACGTACAAAAGAAACGAAGAAAAAAACTGTCCCCTTCTTTTTGCAGTCGAACAGTTTAAAGATTGCGTTGGACTGTGTTAGATGGTTTGATTAAAATTTAACTTATTTGTCTCTTTTTGCATACGAGGTATTTGTTAACGTCGTAGTAATAAGACTGTAATAAAAAAACGTCACATTCTGTGATAAGCCGGCAAACATCAAAATTTTACGTGACATCAACACTCCAACACATGGGAATGGCTCTTTTTTGAGTCTATGAATCTAGGATTGGGCATATTGGGCCGATGATAAGGCTGTTTATATTGGAAGGTTTTTTTTTTATCAAAGAGGTTTATCCTCAAGTGCTTCCTTTCAATTTGTTGAACTCAAGATTTTTAAAAAATGAACTTGCTCATCGGTACAAAAGTACAGTTTTAGATAACATCGATGAATTGAGTTCAGTGGATTCCCAAGGAACATTGCTGGTTTTATCATGGTTTTATAGCATTCTTGAAGTCTAATTCGTGCTCTTGAGAACCCTTATAAAACCAAAATTGTTACTTGGGTTGTGGAGTGTAAAATGGAAAGAAGAAGTTTCTAGAAACGTCAACGGTCAAATGTATGAAATCCTGCAAAGTAAACAATTTGCTGGATGTTCAACTTCATACAGTTCTGAAAACTTGCCCAGGATTGGATGAATACTATGTTTTCAAATTAAAAAAGTAAGATTGTAGTGCATTTTCACAATGAATTTCATTTCATTTCTCGCTATGGATCGTAACTTAGAGAACAAAAAAAATGCTACATTGGTGGCAGGCAAAAATGCAATACATCAAATCACTGCAGTGTATTAGTTGATTAATGTGTGATTGGAGTCTGACTGTCCAATGGCTCACAAAAAAATTCGGAACCGAACCATATCCGTCAGCGTGACGACTCGTGATGGTCACAATTTAGCAACTTCATCAACTTGAAAAGAATGTAATAGAAACCGTACAGTTGCTTCAATCGTCGCGGCGAAACAGCGATTAAGGTAAATGAATATGTTTTCGACCAACTGTGTGCAACCTGTTGCTCGCACTCACTTGCATGGCTTTGTTTAGTTAGTAAAACGCTTTTTGAATCAAGAAGGGCAAACTTGATAAGAGGGAGATCGGAGTCCGATGATGACACATATTTAGAGAAAAAGCCAACGTTTGGTGGAATTCCAAGCGTGGCAAATAGTGTTAGAGTTCTCTGTGATAACCACTGATCTCTATTAAAAACTTGATGATAATAGAAACCGACTAATTGCTGTGAGCATAAGTTTTCAAATGCTAGGACACGAATTAGTGCTCATGTCCCAACAGTCAGAAAAAAAAAACGTAGCATCAATTGGCCTGTTTAGAAAGGGTGCCAACGAACAACCAGTTACAAAAGCAGAAAAAACGGAACGTGCGGTACAAAGATGTTCACGTTTAATCAAATTATAGATTTTTTGAAACATTGTGTTTAAATCATTGATTCAAACAGGCCAGATGTTTCATGGATCATTTTGCCTCTGACCATTATTTGTTCGACAAAAAAACACCATCGACAACGTTAAGAAATATCATTTGAATTTGGTGCGTACCCTGTCGAACACTTAAGGAGTCACTTTCACATTTTTTAAACACTATTTTAAAAAAAATCTTTTTTAAGCGTATTAGTAGAACGATTGTGATTGGGAAACTAGGAGAATTTAAAATTAACACTTCATTTGATCACTTTAAAAAAAATAAAAAATAAAACATTGAAACACTTTTTCAAATTTTCGCTAGTAAACGCGAGCAATTTTTTTGAATTCCACTACGAGCTTATCTTTTGACAGATAGGCCTATTTCGTCTGCTACTTACAGACTGTAAGTAGCAATACGCTCAACTTACCCCGCGTATGGGAGAATACAAGGAAAGACAATTTCAGTGTGATATGTAAATTAACAAATTATCCTGCTGAAAAATAACCGAATAGTCCAAGTGCTTCTTCAAATGTGGAATCATCACATTCTCCAAAAGTTTGAAGTAACTGCTTGATTTCGTTTTCGTCGGGATTTTGGCAACTTAGAATCGAAAGAAAACAACCCCAAAATGCTTGCCGTTCCTCATCCGAATTTCTACTTGCATCGTGTAACATCCTTATCCCTCAGATCGTGCCAGAAGTATCTGTAGCAATCAGGATCATCCAAGTTAAAGTTATTCTCATCGGGAAAATCAAAACACGCATGCATGTGATTACGCGCAAATTTTAATAGATTTGCTTAGTGCAGGGGCTTCAGCCTGGTTTTAACTTTGATTTTGTGCTTCTGTATACAAACACTTCACTTGTTCACTTAAAAAAAACAACTAGAATACTGTTTCCAAACTATCGCAAACAAACGCGTGAAAATTCCTTAAATTTTACTAGAAAAATCTCATCCTTTGACAGATAGGCCTATTTCGTCTGCGACTGAGAGACTTCTACATCGTCGAGTGCTCGACGTGAAGAAAAAAACGCGAAGGTCTTGTATTAATAGTAGATTTTTTTGAACCTTAATGTGTGTGATGTTTATGTTTAGAATTTTTTACTCGCCAGATGACAAGGGAGGACAAGTTGACAAAGATGTTTGATTAGGGCCTAACTGATAAACGTAAACAACGACTTTTTCCGCGAATTACTCGTCATTGAAAACTCGTCTAATTATTTTTCGGTTATTTCGAAGAGGAAGAGTTCATCTATCTGACAGAATTGGAAGTTACATGGGTAGCCTTTGTGCCTCGAGAAATTTACGGAAGAAGCTATTGTTTACGTTTGTCAGTTAGGCCCTAATGAAAAATATTTGTCGAAGTATAAACAAAAGTTGTATATGTACTTGAATGTGTTTGTTTCATCTTCGTTGTTCTATATCTGTTGGGAGGCCTGCGGATCCTTATTATTAGAGGATGGGTTCCTACTACGCAGTGGTTCTAGACAATAAAATAATGAGATAGTTTCTCGTTTTAATTGTCTTCAAAACTTTAAATTCTCACTTGATTGGTTGGTAGTCAATTGTTAATTTTTAGTTTGTCCATTTTTCCTGGCGGTCATTTTTGAATTGCCCTTGTTATGGCACTTGATGCCATGTGGTGCTTGATTCGTATTTTCTACGATGTTTTTTATAACAGCGCTCCACTTTTTCTGATCTACTGATATGCCGGAAAAGGTTTGAACGTCGACTATCTATCAGATCCTGGATTTGGACCTTCTTCATCTCGATCAATCGTTTTTTCGTTACCGTTTATGGACAAAATAAAAATTATTACTTCATTAATTTTTGTTTTGAGCAATTCCTAAAGATTTTACTAACTTTGTTACAGATGCAGAATCAACTTGTTCCTTGGAGATAAACACCTACTGCGTCCAAGCGTTTGCAACGCACTAAAACTATAAAATGATATAAAAACAAATATGTTTCCTGACGCTAGATAACTGATGCTGGTAGTGCGTGAAATTGCTAGCGGGTGCAACTACTATATGCCAAAACTTCATGAATCCTAGAGGGTTTGAGCTGTTTAGTGGAATACCTGTAACTAGAAATTAGAAGAAAAATTAGTATAGTATAGTAAATTATAAATTAGATACGCGTATTTCGTCTACAATGTGCAGACTTCTTCAGTGTCTCGTACTAAGTCGAGTTATTAGTACGAGGCACTGAAGAAGTCTGCACATTATAGACGAAATACGCGTATCTGTCGAAGATAAGCAAAGGTAGTTGGAATTAAATGGAAGATACTAATTTTTCTTCTAATTTCTAGTTATGTAAACATTTCCAAAGTGCGGCTTTTTATACAACGCACTTTAATGGCTGGCCCACAATTGATACGTTGCGGATGCGTTTGCGTGAATTTGACAGTTTTCCCATAGGTTTTCTGTCAAATTTACGTCAACGCATCCGCAACGTATCAATTAGTGGTGACCTCTTAAGGCAGGCCAACGTAGCACAACTATAAAGTGAAACATGTATCATACAAGGACGGTTCCAATCGTATCAAAAATCATTCGTTGCACGCTCTTTTTTAATTCAATAAACGCACACAATGAGAAGTTCAGCTTCACCTCTCAAACAGAGAACTAATGGGGCCAAGTGAACATTGCATGAACATAGCGTCACCTGTCAATTGTTTGAGTGTTCATCACTGCTTGCTTGTACAATTTATTAATTCGTTCGTTTGTTTCCGTTGGTGATTCATTTTTGTTTCCTGATTCGATTCAGTGATATACAATTAATAAGGTGTGCATAACACATTGTGTGAATAGTCCCGAGAAAAATTGTAACGACTTATCGGCTACTTGTGACAGGAAAATAATAGTAAATCTAATTAAGTAGGCTGATTTTTCTCCCAGACGGTACATACTTAACAAAACTTCCAACACTGTCATTACAACTAAAAGGCAAAGACAGATTCTGTGCAAATGAATGCTATCATCTCTCGTCTCCAAACATTATCATCTGGCGATCCTTCTGGATCGTATTTCCACAACCATTCAACCAATGAAGAGTAAATCAAAGGTAGGCAGAGTATGTTCACTCACTGATTTCCATTGATGATTTTACCAATGCATTTATCGATGTGTTTGTTTCAGGCACGGATAACAAAAAATAATTTTCGCTGATTTTCTCGGCGCATCACTGGTATCAAATAGACAAGAAGAATGATGAAATCATATAGATGATTTTCCTGAGGCTGTGTTGGTGTTAGATCAGATAAGATTAGATGTCATCGTCAATAATTTTACTTGCCGTTTGGATGTGCATGGGTATGTTACGTAAACTATGGGGTATTTCTCCATGAAGCTTTTCAGTTTTTCGGGTCGTTTCAAAAAACAAAATGCAAATATTTTCCCATTTTCGACCATTCAGTCATGTATATTTCAGCATGATTATTTTAAACGAAATCACGAGTTTCTTTGCTGGACACTACTATAACCCTCAATTGCATCTAATAGTTCTTTTTTCCGTGGTTATGAATTTGTCACCAAATGGGTAAACTTGACTAAATTTTGTCTCTTCGTTTAAATTTATTGCGTACAAGAAAGCTTACTCAGATGATATCTCGCTTAAATTTACTAAAAAGGGCTTATCAACTTAGGGCAAATCTAGCGTCTAAAATATGTGGACTAGAAATCGCGAAAACTGGCCTGATTTTTTCTAAATCGTTATTTTTACTAGATACTGTAACCGGTCATCACAAACGCTGACTGCGCACGTTGGGTCTCTCAACCGCTGCGAACAACTCACTCGTTGATGTGTTGATGTTCAATTTTCCCGTCGATCAGCCCGATGTCAATTCTTGGCTCGCCACTGTTTTTTTTTTCTTAGTAGAAGCTCCTGTGCCGGACGGCGGAGTTGACTCATTAAAGCAAGCTTATTGGTGTGTGTATTTACATTTTTTCTTCACCCGTCAGAAATCGGCTAAACGTATCGAATAACTCATCGTTTGAGACTTGTTTTTTTTTCTATCGCTTCCTTTTCCCATACCAAAAGACGCCATACATTGGTGGTTCACTTTTAGAACCTTTCTTGTCTTGTCGCTTTGCGTCTATGACGCATTTCCCACACGAAGCGCTCAATTGGCAACTTACAACTAATTTAACACGATCGCACCGCATCCATCGTCGTTCGTAGTGCCTCGTGGTCGCGTAGTATCAATTTTCCTCAATGATAATAATTTATATTGCCTCTCACGCAAACCCGATGCCCCGATGCACCACAGCCCAGACCCAGAACAGTCCGGCAGACGGGGTCGATCCTCGGGTTCCCTTTCCCCCCTCGACTCAGAATCTGCCTGGAGAGACATAAATCACAAATCATTGGTTTCTGGTCGCACAACACGAAATTGCATATTTCCACCGAGTTGGTTGCACCTTTTCTGCGAAGAAGACAGCGTCGTACTCCGACTGGCGGGAGATCTATCCGACTGCATATTTCTGTATCTGTAAACGAGCGACCGGAGGAAACGCAATCGTCAGCAATTTTCAATCTTCACCTCTCCCGGATTTTCAGCCTGTGACACGGCAATGGCGTGTTCGTTTACTCGCACTACATCCATCCATCAGTGTTCATCCATTCAGAGTGGATGGTAGGCTGTGGGGGTTTCTGCGGACGGGGGCGGGCTTTTGCTGCATTGAGAGTGCAGTTTCCTCGATTTATGCACGCTTCATTGTCGCACAGACGCTGTACGGTGATTGTTTGTAGCTGCCAATAAACAGCGGGGCCAATTGTTTACGCCAATTGGTGGCTGTTCTATGTTGGTATGCATTTTTCAAGGCGACTTGGTTTCGTGATCAGAAGCTTTCTTTCAGTGGAAGTATGATTTTTGATACTCACTTATCGTGGATTTTTAAGCATTAACGTTAATCAACCCCACACCCCGTCCACGATTGTGATCTTTTCCAAGCACTCGCATGAACAATTCTTTCAACGAGCACTTTCATCCGAGAATCTTCCGTTGCTCTCGCGAATGGTGACAAAGCGACAAGACGAAACGACGACGACGACGACGACGACGACGACGAGTGATTGAATGTTTTTGATTGATGGGTTCTTGATGACGTCCGTACACACGAGAAGATGATCAGCTCATTCTCTTGCTGGTTCCCATCCGCCAGCCAGCCCGGGATGAATGCTTTCAAGAAGGGGAAAACGTGTACGCGACAAACTGTCGATTTATGCTCACGGGTATGGCGATGACTGCCGATGGGCTATAGATGGTCAATGATGCCGCGCGGCTAATAGACACGACTTGCCTGCCTAGCCACCCTAAAGACAATTTCATTCGCTGCGTCGAGTAGAACATCTCCTTCAGTTGTGGAAACGAAAGAAAACACCACCGAAATTCGATACGGTTGATACTGTTGACTATTGAGAAAATGGGTTTTGCATTCCCCATTTCGCGTTTGCCTTAATGGCCCCCAGTTAATGGACCCGGTTAACAGGCGTAATTTGTCAATATATTCCACATGGCCCGAGTCCGCGAAAGGAAATCAATCCTTCCCTCGATCGAATTAATCTTCCATCACGCCAACTTTCCGCTCGCCTGCCGAGGAGTGAATGCAATTTTTCAAACATTAAAGTGAGTCGTTCCCTCCATCCGACACCACATCTGGTCCGAGTTGAGCCGGCTTTAAAGTGTCTTCCAACCAACCAGATGTGATCTCTCCCGTCCTACAGGAATCCTACAAAATGAGAAATAATAACCGCAAGTTCTGAACAAATGTGCAGCGGTCGCAGCCAACAAAGGCTCGATTATGTTTCAATTCTTCCTTTGGCAGTGAGCGGTTTTGTGTAGGACTTCCCTGTGCTCATTATCCTTATCATCGGTGCCAGTCATTTAAACTTTTTTCCTTGGCATTTTTTTTTCCGTGCCTCCTATCTTCGGACGAGCACATTCTACTTCACACCCAGAGCCAGGTCAGGACAATAGAACCGGGCAGAAAGGAAGTAAAATGAATTGTGGAAACGGTAACAAACACACACAGGACCTAAACCCAAAAACTTTGAAGTGGTTTCTACGTTCGAGGTCGGAAAGAAGAGAAAAGGAAAATAAACCCCCAAACAAATAAGCGAGAATACACATGATGTCGGGTGGTTCTCGGAAGCCCGTCAGCGGCCTACGCGGAGAACGAGGGCATCATTAATTTAAATATTAATAAGACGAATACCCGACCGAATAGGCTGGCTTCGAATGGCTGCGGTATGCGAAGCAGGACCCGGTGGGATTCAGCAGTTTGTGGCTGCAGTAAGAATTTCAGGGCAAAATAGGACGGGAATGTTTTTTTTTCTGCTAGTTGCGAGGAACATCCATCAAGGAGAGTTATTTACATTAAATTGAAAAACATTGCTGTGATGTGATTGATCATACTTGAAGGAGGGGGCAAAAATTCGTATATCAAACGTCTAACGTTGAAACAGGTTCAACACACGGGAAAAGGATATGTCTATTAGGTACTTCTCTGTGGTTTATGGTGAGTGAAAAATCACTTATCACATTCGCCAAGACCGTTAGCCGACCTCCGGATCACCTCAACTGCTAGATGCTCAACAATTGCTACGTCGCAAAACTGTTTCAGATTCTCTGGTGAATGTTTCTATTGGTAGCTTGTGAAATGAGGATCGAAGTGTGCCTTGTTCGATGATGACAGTAAATATTTTCGCTCCCGTGAAAATTTTAAATTAACTTACGATTTTTCGTGTTTTTAGTTAATGTGTTAATGGAATTCTCGTAGTGGTTAAATTGTTCCTCCGTCGGGAAAATAAAAAGTGTAAAAAATGATTCGCATCGAGGCGGAGCTAGAATTTGCGATCGATGCGCATAGCAAAATGCTACAGATGATTTGTCACCGATAGAGAAAAGTGTATGCCTTCCGGGAGTAGCTGGCAGGAAGATCTGGTGAGGCATTTCCATTTTAAGCAGTTCTTTTTCCAGAGAATGTGTAGTGGCACTTTAACCTTGCGCAGTACAAAGCTAGGACACAAATTAATTAATGCTAGAGTCCCAGTCGCTAGGCGATGGGCATTCTCATTCTTCTCATTACAGAGAGCGAGTAATGGCGCTTATAACCATAAGCCATATACGACTACGACTAAATTCAATGCTTAAGTCCCAACCCTTTGAAGAGAAATGGTGCATCATATAACTTTCCTAGACTAGATGTTCCCAACGACCTTTTTTTTAAATAAATTTTTGTTCTGAACATCAAACAGGGCATTCTGTTTAACTGTTCTCTCCAACTTTTCATTTCACCATTCCTTTGATATCTACTCAAGGCTACGAGGGTTTCCCGTGTCTTCTTAAGGTAGATACCAAATTCTCTCTATCTCCAACGGTTTCATGGACGTGGCCAGGTTAGCGGTCGAGGAGTGTTTTCGTGGAGAATATTGCGTGAAGAAACGCATTAGTATCTGGATCCGTTTCACGGTGACATGCAATGTCTTATACGAATTATTCCTCATCCTAGCAACATCCACGAGGTGGGCAAACGTCATGGCTAATGCTAATGCTAATGTTTCTATTAGTAGCTTGTGAAATGAATTATAAATACATGCATGTGTGTTATGGTGGACTTCTTCTTATTGTTGATTAATCAGAATTTGCGCGTTCGATTTCTTTTGTTTCAGTACTATAGATTCATCAAGGTGTAATTGATAAATATATTACCTTTACGTTTCATCAGCTTGGTAATTTTGTTCATCAAATTCGATGTTTCAACGTATTCTTGTATTCCATTGAAGTAAACCACCCACATTTGTGAGTGACCCCAACAGCATCCCTACTGGTCGGTCCTCAAACTCGATATTTGAACATAATTTTTAAATCTATTGATATAAATCATTCATTCTTGTGGATGGCCCAACAGCATCCTTACTGTTGGTTGGAATTGGTTCTCAAATTAGATATTTCAACGTATTCTTGTATTCCAATGGAATAAACTTCAGACATGCATGTATTCTTGTATTCCAATGAAATAAATTTCAGATAGTGCTGTTGAGTGGCCTCAACAGCATCCTTTCTGTTGGGTTTAAATCGGGTTCAAACTCGATGAATCCTAGAGGGTTTGAGCTGTTAAGTGGAATACCTGTAACTAGAAATTAGAAGAAAAATTAGTATCTTCCATTTAATTCCAACTACCTTTGCTTATCCTCGACAGATACGCGTATTTCGTCTACAATGTGCAGACTTCTTCAGTGTCTCGTACTAATAACTCGACTTAATAACCAAGTCGAGTTATTAGTACGAGACACTGAAGAAGTCTGCACATTTTAGACGAAATACGCGTATCTGTCGAAGATAAGCAATGGTAGTTGGAATTAAATGGAAGATACTAATTTTTCTTCTAATTTCTAGTTTCAAACTCGATGTTTTAACACACTTTTGTAGTCTGCTGAAACAACCACCATTACTCGTGGCATCAACGTCCTTATTGTTGGGGTAAATCAATTCTTAAACTCGATGTTTTAACAAATTCTTGTAAAGGGCGAACACGAAATTATTGCGACACCGAAAATGTCATGCCAATTTTCTTATAATGTTTAGAATCAAACCAAAATTTTAGGGTAGTTTTATACATATATTTACTTCAAAAATCAAAAGAAAAGTTAATCAATGGAGCCTTGAGTGTAAAATTGAACGCATTTTCACTTGATGCCCTCCATCAAAGTCTTTACAGTGTCATCCGGTACCAGTTTCTCAGTTTTTTTTTCATTTTCTTAACATGTCCTTCTCGTATTTGACTGTCTTCTTGCTCTTCCGAAGTTCCCGCTTCATCATTGCCCAGTTCTGCTCCACCGGTCGCAGCTCCGGACAGTTTGGCGGATTCATGTCCTTTGGAACAAAATGGACAGAATTGGCCTCATACCACTCCAGGACACTTTTAGAATAGTGGCATGATGCCAAATCTGGCCAAAATAGCGGAGTTTCGTCGTGCTGCTGCAAGAACGGCAAAAGGCGCTTCTCGAGGCACTCAGATTTGTAGATCTCGCCATTTTCTGTGCCCTTTGTCACGAAAGGCTCACTCCTCAGTCCGCAAGAGCAGATGGCCTGCCAAATGAGATATTTGGAGGCGAACTTCGACATTTTCTTCTTCTTAAATTTGTCGTCCACATAGAACTTGCTCTTGCCGGTGAAAAACTCCAACCCCGGAATTTGCTTAAAATCGGCTTTTATATACGTTTCGTCGTCCATCACACAGCAGCCATATTTTGTCAGCATCTTCTCGTAGAGCTTCCGTGCCCGAGTTCTAGCCGTCGATTGTTGCCGCTCATCGCGGTTTGGGAAGTTTTGTACCTTGTATGTATGTAGTCCAGCTCTCTTCTTTGCATTCTGGACGTAGCTCTGCGACATGCCGATCTTTTTAGCCAAATCACGACTTGAGACGTTGGGATTTGCTTTAATCATCCGCTTCACCTTTCCCTCCGTCTTTTTGTTCTCCGGTCCCGGTTTTCTTCCAGCTCCTTTGCCGTGGTCCAACTTCAACCGCTCCTGGAACCGCTTCAACACTCTGGAGACGGTTGAATGGTGAATGTTCAACATTTTTCCCAACTGCCGGTGCGACAGGTCAGGAAATTCCAGGTGTTTGGAAAGAATTTGTTCTCTCGACTCGCGTTGGTTCACCTCCATTTTCGTTGAATCGAAAAACACGACTTCGAGTTTGACAGCATGTAAACAATACAATGAGAAAGTGTGCAAAATTTGGTTGATTTTTACCCAATGGTAAAAAAGTTATGCCCTGTTGAATGTGTCGCAATAATTTCGTGTTAGCCCTTTAGATGTGTGTTCTCTGGACTGGAAGTAATCAGATAATTAGAAATGAAAAGAAAAATTAGTATTTTGAATTTAATTCCAACTACTTTTGCCGATCTTGACAAATACGCGTATTTCGTTTACAATGTGCAGACTTCTTCAGTGTCGTGTACTAAAACTTGACTAGCACACGACACTCTAGAAGTCTGCACATTGTCTTCCTTAACGTAAGTTTTGTCATTGATCGGAATGAATTAAATTTGGATCGACTAAAATACGGTAGCCCTCATTTCATCACCAAACCTCACATTCGTTTTCTTGGTTTAATTCCGAATTGCTAGAACCAAGTTTCCACTCACTTCTTGGTAACTCCTTGAGGGTACCATTCCTCATCAAACTTTTCTACCACTTGCTTTACACTAGCCGGGTAAACTATAAACCTTTTCGCAATGTGATTGAATGTAACACCTGTTTCAGTACACCAAGTCTGCAAAATTTTCTTATTTGTTTCAACTTCAATCTTTGTCGTAAATACTTTCAAGTTCTGAGCAAAGGATCTGACAATATATTTTTTAAATGTAAGCCGGAATTTTATGACAACACGCTCAAAACACTGGTTTCAGCATAATACTGTTTCAAATTTTTATAACTACTTTTCGATAGACTTTTTATTCAAATACAGCTACAGGACTTCTTTTGCTTTCACATGAGCTTTTTCACGTATCTAGATCATGTTCAGATTAAGAAGATCTATATACATTTGTAAACAAAACTAGAAAGCTTTTAATTTAAAAAAAATATTTAAAAAAAACACTTTTATGAGTCTATCAGTGGAACGATTATTATTGAAAAACGAGGAAAATTTACATTAAAATTTAATAAAAACCTTCAACACATTTTTTTCGAACTATCACTAGCAAATGCGAGCAAATTTCGTTGAATTCCACTAGAAAAAGCTTATCCTATGACAGATAGGCCTTTTTCGCCTGTGGCATACATACTTTTTCGGTGTCGAGTGCTCGACTTCTGAAGAAGCCTGTAGGTCGTAGACGAAATAGACCTATCTGTCAAAGGATGAACTTTTTCTCGCTTTGCCTAGTGATAATTTGAAAAATTGTTACTGTAGTTTTTAGATCTTTTAAAAGTTTTTTAAGTAAAGTAAAGTATTGTGTAAGAAATTTGTTTGCAATAATCCTTTAAGTGAAATTGAAAGCAGCAAGAAAGGGACAGCAGATGCAGTACCCAGATGTACAGAATGTCTAGAGTGTCAAACCTATTCCGAGGTCAATTATACATACAATAAGCCTCACACGTTAACATTGCCGATGTCATTTGGGTAAGGGTACTGAAACACACTCTCAGATTTTGAAACTTGAAGTTTTCAAACCACGCACTTAAATACGTGCGCATCAAGTTTTTTACTACTATAACTGTTATGTTTTTGTATTCTCCATACGTGGAATACCGATTATGGTGATGTAAAAGGAAATATTCTCTCAACACCAAGAGGCTCTATGAGTAAATGGTAATTTTTGCTATAGTCAAAGATATGTAGAAAAAGTGTTGATAGTTCCGTCAGTGTACGGCAGGCTGAGAGAAATTGAGCAGAAGTATTTGTAAGTTGAATGAAGGGCATGTGATATATAGTACTCGAACCAAGCACACATTTCTTTGCCTCAAATCCCCAATGCGGGGTAGGTTAAGGCAGGAACGAATCCGCTACATTGACAGGCAAAACAATGCGCGCCTGATTGTGCTCATGTACTACAATGGCTTGTGATGGCTGTTTTGTTGCCTACATGGGACGAGAGAACTTTCTTCTTTTTGGGTTTATTATTAGAATACAACGACTAATTTTTACTCAATTTTCTGTCATCGTACTTTGGCTTATGACTGTTATGTATTCATAATCAGATAGATCTCACGCATCAACTCATAACGGAATAAAGGCAATAAAGGCAAGTAAATCAAACTATCGTTGCTAAGCCACGCGTTCTATATTCAATCTGTATTTTGATAATACGGTTCTGTTTTTTTTCACTGTTCGGGACATAAACCACTGCGATCATTAATTTTATCTATTTGTATATCATGTATTCTTTCTTTAGTGCATGTCGAGTTACTTCATAACTATTGTAAAATGATGAAGTATTTGGTGTTGTTACAGATGTGATTGTTCGTTTTGTTGGCTATTAATCGAGTTTTGTGAAAGCTTCCGCTATTTAAACCCTTTGAGGAGTTGCATTGGAGGTGCATTCTTCAAAGGCGCGCTTCTTTATCAGTCAAAACCGGATTTATTGCTTACAAAACAAACAATGACTCCGCAACTGATCATGCATCAGACCTAGTCTTAACCAATTTAAACAATAGAACATCAAATAGAATCAAAAGAAAATGAGAATGAGTACCCGAGCAGGATCGAATAACTTGATAACTGGGCTTGGTGTACAAGAGCTCAGATTAAGAGATAAAATACCTGAAGATAACACCATACCATGATTAGGCCTAATAAATTAGGAATTTAATTAGAAAAAGGTTGTCATTGTCAAATTTTTTAGTTATTGGTACTACTTTGTCCAAATCTATTCCAGAGGAATTATAATACCTTTTTTTTCTCGGGAGAAAAAAAAATCAAAAATCTCTTGCGTTTTGAATCTTAAAACGGATCGAACTCTCAAACAAGCTTTAAGTTTATTCCGCATTTTTGAATATTCAATCATCTGTAAGATAATCGCTTTGATAGCTCACCTTAATTGGATTGGGAGGAGGTCGAGAGATTGTCCTCTTTTTCATTTAGGTTTCCCAGTGAAATGTTTTCAAGTCGACTTCTTAGCAGATTGCTCAAACAATTCCGAAGCAATAAAGATTTTTTCCCAATCCGATATTCCACAAAAATCGATAATTTGTGCTCTTACATCAAAAAGCATCAGCAAGCTTCGATATGATGGCACATTTTTGATAATATAGTTTAAGTAAATTATGAAAATTCCTTCCACGCTGAAGCAAAAAAAAACGCCATCTTATCAAAAACAGATGCCACTGAATGACTGCAATTCTTCAATACCACACCACCCCCAGTATCGATCGCCCCCTCCTCCACCTCACCCCATTTTGTGACCAACGCC
Source organism: Aedes japonicus (assembly GCA_034211315.2). Taxonomy (NCBI): domain Eukaryota; kingdom Metazoa; phylum Arthropoda; class Insecta; order Diptera; family Culicidae; genus Aedes; species Aedes japonicus. Next base: position 38,752 of record JASCZW010007525.1, on the reverse strand, counting down.
AATAAAACCACTCTCCAGAGAAAGACCTTAATCGGCCGAAGCACAACACAGAACTTCCCTTCCGTTGCCATTTGCCATCCACCCGCATCGATTTCCGCTTTTTTGGCTGGCTAGTTACTGGATTACTTTGGCCGCACCTCGTCGTCGTCGTCGTCTTTTTATCGACACCAACCAACGACCCAGATTCCACTGCAAACGAACAACTTAGCTATCTATGGACTACACTTACTCTAGCCGGAAACCCGAAAAGGAAAAGCATTTTCACTAAGAATAACAGCGAAATTGCAACCGTAAAGCAGAGAACGCGCAAAAGGTGGCTGGCTGAATGTTGCTCCATTATGTACAATGTATTTAGCGCGGCTGGTGGGTGTCTGAGGTTGGCTTGGAATAGGCTTCCGGAAATGGCCGCAAAAGTTCGATTGTTCGATTTATTGGACCATCGAGGCGCGTCGGAGTATTGTGGATGGCTGGCTGTGTATTGGAACAACAGCCGGTCGATTGAATGTGGCCTTGGTTGGCTTATTAAATCGAGAGAACCCAGTGGACGTTCCACGACGCGCAACCTTTCAGCACGACTCACATCGCTCAAAGTGAGTGACAAATAGTCATCTTCTCTGGGTTGTTATTCCTCGCTCCATACCTCTCCGGGGCTCCACACGGGGTGGATCAAGTCGTCGTCATCGTCGTCGTTGTCGTTGTTGTTGCCGTCGACGACGACCGAGTGACAAGCGGTCACGGTTGAACGAGGATGGCGGAAAATTTCGATTTCCACTTGCTTAGCAATAGCGAGAACATTCAAAGAAGCCTTCGGGCTGATTTTCTGAGCAAGCAGAAAATCAATGCCGGAGCGTGGTGTTTGCTTTACGTAGAGCCATTATCATTTCAAACAAGAAGATTACAATTTGCCGATTCGGAGTAATACACTAATCACGGTCGCTTCAGCTTCATCTCCGATGAATATAGTTGATAATAATGATGGTGATGGTTTGATCAGCTCGAATCGTTCATCAAGTGTGATTGTTTGATGTATGAACAGACGGGTTGGACTTGGGTCTGTTTATTAAACAGGATAAGTGGGTTTGAAAATGGAAATTAGCTCTGCTTTATTAGCTGTGATAAGCCGTCACTGCAACTGCACCAGCCCATTGAAACTTCGGATTCTGTTTCGGTTTCACAACGGAATCCCATTTATCGCTCCGACCGAACCTGTCAAGTTCGCTGCCAATTACACAGATAATCGAACTCTATTTTTATAGAGCATCTGTAAAAAAAGCAATATCGACAACTTAGTAAGCGACCGAGAAAACCGACCGAATGTTACTCAAATCCGTCGCCGTGGCGGTGAAGCCTGGGGAGGTACAAGAACTGATTAAAAATACATTTTAGAGTTCACTCAATCGACACTTTGGGAACGCGCCGCACGTTTTGTATCGCAAGTGCCAAAACGTCGAAAACGACTCTGCCGATGATGGTACTGAACGAAAACGAGACAAATAGGCAGTAAACAAAGCCATCCATCGTACTTAGTGCTGTATGAAAAAGATGTTTTTTGGGATGATCGCCAGAAATAGTTCTGTCACGCGTCCTGCACGGAATCAAACAGTCCTAACGATCAGGGGCGTGATGTTAATGATGCTGCTTTTCGATCAGGGAATTATCGTTCGGGACGGAGACGGAGTGTTAGGGTTTCAATGTCGGCATTTGATGCGGGTCAATCTAAAGGGGGTTAGGTATGGGAATGTGAGCGCGTGCAAGTGAATCTTCTAACGACTATGCGGGGCATTTAAATTTAGGATAGAGTGTGTAATTGGAGCGTACGCTCGCTGCGTTAGAACGATGAAGCAGGGGATCGAGTTTCATCTGCGCGTTCTGGGTTGGGATTAAATCAAAATTGGGAAGCGATTCTTCGCTAGACAACTCGATGTTTTGCTTGTAGCGGTCCGCGTTTTTTCCCAGTGTATATAGTTTTATTTTGTAAACAGATTTCTGTTTAGAATTTCGCTCAATTGATAATATTTATTTCATAACGATTAATTATGATAGTAATTGAAATATTTTATCAATTTAAATAAAATCACATCTTCACTTTTGAAGTGTTGAGGTAGGCAGTTAGGAACCTTCCTGCCTTTACGGTAACTCTGACTCATCCATATCGCTTTCGAATCGGCTGGTGATTAGAAGTGCGCGAAGTCCATTAAAGGGTGTCCACGATGAAATTGCCACACTTTGAAATTGCTCTAACTTTTTAACCGTTGGGTAGAATTTAATGAAAATTTGGGTGGATTTAGTTCATAGTGCATTATTTACATCCTGCAAGTTTTAAAGTCCTGTGATCAAAACTCGCGGAAATGCAGTTCAAAACCAGCCCACTCGAACCAATCGATGCTGCTCTAATTCTATAGAGTCGCATAGCTATACAACGCACTAGATGCGACACAATAGAATGTAAGCGGCATCGATTGGTGTGATTGGTCTTGTTCGGTTTTGCACTGCAACGAGTATATTTTCATCTCACAATTATGTGTTCTCAGGTATTGTTTTGGTCATATCTCCATGAAGATTATCCAATCATAGTGAAATTTTGACCAGTTATTTAGAAATTTTATAGCTTTGATTTGGCACCAACAAAACTAAAATCGGTACACAAATAGCTCAGTATGTAATCGGAGACTAAACTGTTTGATTACTATTATAATAGGCCTTCAAGTACTGTTTCGTTCATATCTTCGTAACGAAATGTCCGAATGAAAAAAAAATCAATAGCGTTCTATGGGATTGTTGTAGCTTCCATTTGCCGTCAACAGAACTGAAATCGGTTCACAGATGGCTGAGAAACCGATGTGACATTATTTGTAACGCACACACACACACACACACATACATACACACATATACACACACTATACACACATACACACACAGACATGTGCTCAGTTCGTCGAGCTGAGTCGAGATGGTATATGACACTCGGCCCTGTGGGCCTTCGGATAAAAAGTCGAGTTTTCAAGTGATCTTAATACCCTTCTATTGATGTAAAAGGGTAAAAACGCGAGAAAAAAATCTCGAGGGATCAAGTCTATCTAGTTTCCCAGTTAAATAATTGTAGGTATTTACTATAAATGTACAACAATTTTTTTGAGGTTTTTTTTCTTCAAGAGTAAGGAACTACAGCTCTAATTTGCATGCCAAAAAATGAGTGGCGAGAAAATTGAAATTCAACTAGCATTTTTCAACGCATTCAACGCAGATTTTGATGAATGCTCGTTAAATTATTTTCCTCGAATCAAATTCTATGGAAGTAATCTGTAAAATTTCGAAAAAATATGAGGTAGTCTAGGGTGAGCTTGAACGATTTTTTTAAAAGTTGAGCCTCATAAATTTTCAGAAATATCAATGCTGAATATATCTAAGATATTTTACTTTAAAAAATCTAATATATGTACGCTTCTTACATAACCTTTCATGAACAATGCATGCAAATTTCCGATGAGTAAAACAATCTTTTGAAGTGCAGTTTCAATATCTTGTCAGCTTAATTTTGTTAAATTTTGTAAGAAGTTGATATCAAAATTTTTAAACAACATGTTTGTTCATTTAAATCCTAAAAATATATGAATCCTTAAAGAAAAATTTTGTTCCAATTATGAAAGTGCCGATCTCTTCGATTGATGTGTTTCTTTTAGATAAATCTCGGGAAAATATTGTAACCAACCGAACTACTGTCACTGTCATTGGGGTTGATGATCAGTTTATTATCTCAGATACATTTTATGTTTCAGCCATCTACACAAAGACTCATTCCATAGTTTATGATTGAAATAAGAACTGAACATTAACGTTTAAAATTCACCAATATTTGTATTCAACTAGATGTATGGCTTAATATTTAGCTTGCTAATTATGCCCCAGACTCCCCCAACCTTTAAAAAGGATTCTTATTTTGAGGCTTTATGCTTTTTTGAAAATGTGAATATTGTAGGGAATAATTAAATGGATGTACTGTTATCCACTAAGAAAAATTAAAATTACTGGCAACCATGACCGTTTTCTTCATGATGCACCGATACTATCATATGAGAGCAATAAAGTGTTTGCACTACTACATGCATATTGAATACTAAGGATTCAAGGGAGTTTCACCTTAAAGATACTGAAAAGTGGTGTGTATGTAAATATATTTTTTTAAATCAGTGGTTTTCTAAAACGTTTTTCTTTCTTTTTGTGCAGCAAACTTAAGTCAGAATTAGGGATTTACGTTTGCTAATAAATATTATTTATTCAGAGATTAAAGTTTGGTTTTCAAATTTTCAAACTAATGTGACTTCGCGTTGGACTTCCAGCGACTTCCAGGTATGTTGAGCATGTTTATTCCATGACCTTGATTTGCTCTTTTCTGTATATATTAAAAGCCCAACACGAATGAATGCTAAAAATCCCTGCATAGTGTGCCCTGTGAAAGTAATCCAGATAATAAGAAACATTGAATTTTCTGCGTTATCTAATGCACATAAAGGGAATGCTACATTTGGCAGACGGGATATTTCGTGAAAATTTTAGCCAGATAATCTGCCAGATAATGAAGGATTGCAAAAATTGTTGTATGGCGCATGAAAGATTGCAAACCATTTTGTTGTCCTCTGACTTACACTCTTGAAAATAATGAATATCACGAGTAATATTATCTATGTTGCACGTAAATACTTAAAGATTCAAAGGTAAATATGACTCAATTCTATTTGATGTATTGTTAAAACCTAACTTGATTCCACAAATTATAAATACTGTCACACTCAAAATCACGTTCTGTATGGTACATTTCCAACCGCTTAAATATTATATTTGATAACCTCAAGTCTAAGTCCTTAATGCGTTGAAAAAGAATCACTAGACTTAATACTGAGATTTTAAAGCCAGAAATTCACATGGTCGTTGTCTTTCGTTTTTATTTCAACAACAGACCTATTTTGAACGCAGTCAGTTTCACGCATCACGCCAAATTACAAGTTAGAATTTGATCTCTTTCGTGATTGAACTTCATTGCCCTTTATTGAAATACTTGCAAATTAAATTTGCAGACTTATAAATCAAAACACATCAAAACACATACAATTTATTTGCTCAAAACATTCAATCAATCTGAGCATGGCGACAACTGCTAGCGTATTTAAAATATGCTGTGGCGATGCCTGGTCGATGACCGTTTTGTACAAATTTTATTTAAATGTTCTTAAGCATTGATTGCAGCAAGATTGTGCTTATTTTCAGCACAACAATGCCTGGCCTTGAAGAACCTTTCATTTTATTAAGATTGATTACCGAATCTTGATTTAATCTAATGGTAACAAGAACTAGATCCTTGAAATCGAAAAAGGCATTATGCAAAAACGAATCCTCCATTGCATTTTTAGTAGCGGCATTTGTAAAATATAATTAAATATTAAAATGTTAAAAAAAAAATTCTGGGCATTTATTTCTTGTTTTTTCTTAGCGTTTCAAAGCTCATTGCTTGCTCTCAGCTAATATTCTGCACTTCCACAGTTATTAATTAAGAGCCTTCGATGCCAGGTGCCATTTTTGCGTTAGTATGATTGTGTGGCAAGTACAATCATACTCTAAATTCCTAGACCAGACCGGGAATCGAATCCAGCCACCTCCAGCAGGGTGTTGTTTTGTTACCACGCCTTTACCGACTGAGTTTAGCGAAGGCCAGCTACTACCCAAGTAACACGAAATGTTTGATTGCATGCATTTTTGCTGGAATGTGACAAATGATTAGTTTATCATTCCGATGATAGAAAACCTTTTCGGGTAGTGTTATAGAATTATCCTATTTACCAACCTTATGTGGGAAATAAATAGATAGATATTCTCTTTGATATAAGATGGGTATTGATTTAAATTATAAACATTGATAACAGATGTTATCATACAAGCAATTTAATCAATTCTGATGTTCGATCATGATAGCAATCGGCAACTGGAATTTTCATCATTTCATTCTAGCAAAACAGAACTAGGTTCAGTGACAAACGAGTATGTGACATAATACATACAGCATATATATTTGTCTTGAGGAAAGTTCAAAAATAGTATTTTTTTCCGTCCAATACGGCGCTAATCAAGCATACCTGACAAGTTTTGTTGACGTTTGACCTTTCTCGCATATGTTTGTTTCTTGAAATACGGAATACTTATGTTGATACATTTATGAAACAAAATATGCACACAATATGTCAGTCGTAAACAAACATGTCCTAGCTGAATAACTTTAAACACATGTATGACAAATCGATTGGTCGCGGTTTTATAGTGATGGGGCGATTGATATTGGGGGAGGTTAATTAAAGATACATGTAGATATATACAGTGTGGCCACACAATCTTATTTTAAAGATTCCGGCATTTTTCCCGATTTTTTCCCACATTTTGGCCGACTGGCCGATATTTTGGCGACTGGGGTATTTTTGTGTTTAGTTAATATAAATGGGATTGAAAGATATGTTTGAAGTTTCTGAAGAAATTGTTCAATCTGAAACTCTGACTTGTTTCATTAAGACAAAATGACGGATAGCAGCTGCAATCGGGCTTCTTGATCTCTCATTTTGCAAAAGAGAACAAAGATCGCTCTATATAAGTCATTGATTTTCAAGTTTATAGAAGCATAAACTTCGAAGAAAAATCTTAAAGCATTCGAGGTCTTCAAGTACAAAATGATGCACGTGCGTTGCGTGCATATTGTATAAAGGACTTCATTATTTCAACTTCGTTGACAGTTCGTAGACAATTCTCTGAGCTACCAAACTCATTTCAGTTTGGTTCACCACCAGATACTTCATTTGTTAAAAATCCTCGCTTCATCGCATTTGGGACAGGATGAGCACCTTTTTAACAAATGCTGTAAAATTTGGCAGCTCCTTCATGTTATGACCAAGTAGTTCTACCCAAAATATGTCCAAACGCTGTTCTTATCTCTGGATTCTGGCAAGCAACGTCTTTGAAGACGGCATTAAGCACAGCTGCCCAAATTCTTTATTCAATTCGTTAGCAACTGCAGCGCTCAGATAGTATCAACAAACGCTTGCAGACACAGCTCCAGACGCTTTTTAGCTATATCCGTGAAGTATCAAAAACCCCAGTAAAATGATCTTTGTTGGAAATTTCTGCAAATTCTCTCGCTGTTTTTGATTGCCAATTTAGAGCTAAAACCGATTTCTACATTAAAGGCTGGCCGAAGATTACTTTTCGTCAATTCTATTTCAATGACCAATTTTGCTTTCACTGTCAGACGTTCGGGCTAAACAATTTTCTTCGTAGCGGCTCTAAGGAGTCCCATCAAAGCGTCGAAAAGAAACGGACCTATAGGAAATTAGGTCTGGTATTCCCTGAAAAACGACTCAGCCATTGCTGCAGACTTGATCACAAAATTCAGCTTTGGTACCAGCATCTTATGGTCTACCGCATCATCACAACAACGAACAATTTTAATCGGTTGACTTTAAGGTGACTGATACAACAAATTTACAGTAATGCACACAATGGCGATGTTGCAGTCATAAGGATCAGCCAAGGAGTTCCAGTCAAGTAAAATAAAACCAAAAGTACGTTATGTGCGTAGCCTCACCTGTCATAGCCGTTGACTCAGATCTAAGCGGTACGCCAATCTGTTTGTCGTTGCCGCCTTGACAGAATTTTGTACAACGTGCAAGCAACAGCAAACGATGTTGAGGACTTGAAAGCCAGGGCTGGCTCGCAAATCCCTGATTTCCCCCTTAATTCTTTGACCGTCTTCCAGTTGACATTCGGGCCATCCATAATGCACTGAGTTATCTTCTTCAGCAATGCTGGATTTGCAGAAAAACACAGTTTCATTCCGATAATTAGATTGATGAACCAGGTAAATGACAAAAACGCTACTAAAATAATCAATTTTAAAAAGATGTATGTCTGATTCCAGCCATATAACAAAAATTCCCGATGGATTGTGAAATTCTCGACTTTTTCCCGCATATTTCCCGATGATTTTGGATTCCCGCATTTGTCCCGCATTTCCCGATTTTCCCGAGTCTGTGGCCACCCTGTATATATCGAGACCATGGCCAATACACTTTACCATTCCCACGACCTACCTTTGACCCCCGGTGTCGCCTCGCATCACCATGACCCGGGAGTAGTGCCACAAAGCTACCTCCCGATTCCGATTAAGCCATTATTCATGTTCGCTTTTTCCCTGGTTTCCACACCGCCGCACATTAAATACTTTGAAGCATGCGCTCTTTCATGCCTTCTTATTATGAGTCATACCTAACTATCACTTCTTCACATCTTTTTGCAGTTTTATTTCACTCCACCGGACAATAGGTCACCAAAACAAAAGAGAGCGCGATATGCTCTTTGCAGTTTACTACAAAGCATCGTACCGGACTCGCGCCACCGAATAAAAAAAATCTGTATGCGTTGTGCAAACAATGCACGCAAAATCTTGGAAATTATACAGAGCACACAAAAACGATTCTCCTTTTTAGCACACAAATGATTGTAGATAATGTAAACATATTTTCACGACTATCCAACACTACTAGAATCAACTAACACATTTGATAGTTATTATTAATTATATTCTTCTATTATATTTATCACTTTAACTTTGAAACCGTAGAATGGCCATGGCTGACTCGATAATGTGCGATAAATCGAAGATCGAAGATCGCGAAAATATAGACAGGTGGAATACTAGATCAAGGCAAAGCATTTTCAAAAACCGTCCGATCGCAGAGACCAAAATATAAACTCTCGACCTAAATTGGGGGAGGTGTGCTATTGAAGAACTCATTCAGTGACATCTGTTTTTGACAAGGTGGTTTTTATTTGCTTCAATGAACAAAGGAATTCATCATTTGTATATTGTCATCATGAATTCATCATTTAAAACTATGTTCACACAAATGTGTCATCCAAACAACGCACAAGGATGCCTTGGAACATAAAGAACAATCATTTTGTAACGAATATCAGATTGGAAAATAATTCTTCAATGCTTCGATTTATTTTTTAGTAATCTACTAAGAAGTTAACTGAAAATCGCAGCAAGCCGTGCTTTGAAACTGACCTGTTTTGTTTTTACTGCGTCTGTTTCGTGATTAATAATAAGTAGAAATAATAATTATAATTCGTAATTCAACATAAACAACAGTGAAATCATTAAATCTTCCCCAGTATCTCTGCATAGCTTCTGTCTATGTCCCTCCGAGGACATCAATAAACCGCCGTCAACTTTGGAAATCATTTAAATTGCTTCCATCTCCAGTTCATATTCTTGGCAATCTGAACTCCCATGGCACTTGGGCGAATAATACGATGACAACAAAGCTGGTATTTTCTATGACTTATGGACGATTTCAACTTGAACCACCCAGTGTTCAATGGGGAAGCGATACCTCCTTCAAGGGAAAGTCGACTTGACATATCTTTGTGCTTTAATTCACTATCATTAGATTTTCTGTGGAAGGTAATCAATGATCCCCACGTTAGTGATCATCTACCAATTATTATCTCAATCAAAAATGGTTGCCAAATAACTGTCAAATAACCAGTCAATCCACGTTTCATATGACCTCACGAGGCATATTGATTGGCAACATTTTGCATCGGCGCGCCGGTAGTGTAATATTGTGAAACTGGAAGGGTTATTGAGTCCTCTTTGACATAGATCTCGTAGTCCATCAAAAGACATGAATCCGGTCACAGCAAACATCGGAAAGAAAATTTCGGGGACATTGTTGCTGCGCGTTGCTCTGTTCTGCACTTTGTTTGACGATTTTCTGCATCTTGTAGGTCGTCAGTTTGTTCCGTTTCTTGAAACGTTGAATCATTCCGACGCTGGTTCCCGCTGTATTGGCCAAATCACGTATCGACATTGATTTGTTCTTCCAAATTAGAGCTATTACTTTCTGATCCAGTTTAGAGTTAGAAGAACCGGATATTCTTCCTCTCCCAATGTGTCCAAAACATTAATTTTCGCACCTTTTTCAATGCGCAATATTCTGAAAACGAAGAATTTAAACATGTAATCAAATGAACAAGCAAAAGATGACAATAAAACGCACAGCATGTTATAATGAACACATTAAAACCAGAACAATTGCACGCGTACATCGCAAATGTACCGACTCGATCAATTTCGTAGGGCTGGAGTCAAAGTTACTTTAACAAGTTTAAGCGTGTTTATGCCTCATTATGCATCGCACTCATTGCATTATCATTGGCGTTTGCACAACTCGTGGATTGAACTGCCAAGAGTAATAATTCGTTGAAGATATTGCATGTTACCATGAAACGGAACAAGTTACTGATACGTTTCTTCACGCAATGATCTCCACAAATACGTTCCTCGATCGTTCACCTGGCCACGTCCATGCAACCGTTGGAGATAGGGAGGATTTGGTATCTACCTTAAGAAGACACGGGGAACCCACGTAGCCGGCAATCAAAGGAAAAATGGAAATGAATAGTCTGAGAGAATAGTTAAACGGAATGCCCAGTTTGGTGAAAAGAACAAAAATTTATTTATATGGTCGTTGAGAGCATCGAGTCTAAAATGGTAAAGTGATGCTTCATTTTTTCTCCAAACGGTTGAGACTTAAGCATTTGCTTTATTCCTAGTCCTATACGGCTTATGGTTATAGCGCTGTTCCTCGCTCTCTGAAATAAGAAAAATATCTTAGTACGGGTGTTGTAAGAGAGCTAATCAGATATCTCGGACAGCAGAAACAACATTGCATTACCATAAAATATTGTCAATTTAGGTTTCTTCTCTATATTTTGGAAATTTCGCGAAGTAAAGTGCTGTGTACGAATAACAGAACATTTGCTCGATTGAATAGTGAACCTTAAAGAATTTTCACAAGTTCTAGTTGGCTCAAGAAATTACAAACATTTTATGTTTTTATTAATTTCTTTAACTGACTTAGGACATGGTACTTGGAATGAATATAGTGATTGTATAGAAGGAATTAATTTCAGAGTTTTCTATATTATTGTTTAAGGATAACCTCTCAAAATAATTTCTAGGAAACGATGAGGAATATAGCCACATTAAACTTCAAGCTCAATTAATCAAAATACAAGTGGTTGAGTGTCTTAATAAATATATTTGATAGATGATCATTTTTGGGAAACTTTTTCCGGCACTCCAAAACACGATTTTTATATAACGATTCATAATTCGATTCATTTGGCAATAATACATTGGCCAAATATTGCGAGAAAGCAAGTAATCTTATTGAATAAAAATATGTTAACTAACTGACCAATGGCTGACTATAAATAGAAAGAGCCACCAATAAAAATAAGGTTTGTCTTGATTTTTTCTCTTAGAAATTTCAACGAATAATAAAACATTTACAAAACAGTACATCAATTTCTAACACTTCCAGAGTTACTTATCACTGCGAATATTCTGCAACCATCAACCAAGCAGTAAAAAGACTTCTTATTATGGAGCTCAAATTAGACAGGAATAAAACAGTAAGATTATAAGTAAATAGGTGGATAAGAAAAAATACTTAGCTGATCGATGCGTGAAGCAATGGATCATTATCGAGGATGCCACATTATTACTCTTGCAGGCAGTAGTCACAAACACTAATGTAACTCGGGTTCTAAAAGTTCAATGCACTTTTCAAAATCACACTGATCTGGCCCATCCTTCTATCGCACCATTAATTTCATCCCTTTTCCACCAGACTCTTCCGGAAGCTTGAAAACCAACACGTACGCATCAGTGCAAAATAGCAAACACTTTTCAGACAAAACAGCAAGCGATTGTCTCACAACACATCAATTTACACTCAGTAACAAGAGAACTGAGTTTCTTCACTTAAAACTATCAATTTTCATATTTCTGAAGGGCGAAAAAAATGCCACCGAGAAATCCAACTTGACGTTCACACGCAAAGCCTACCTCGATCTTGCCTCATTATACATCGCACTCATTGCGAACACAAAAACAACTTTAGATAAAATGGTCAAAAGGGAAAGTAACAATTACTTAAAATGTAAATTTCAAGGAAATACCAGGTTGCTACCATCTATATCCACTACCGGCGGGGAGGTTAATGTGGGAGCAAGCAGATCCCAGAAAAATACGCTAAAAGTCATTGTTTACAAATGTTACTTTCGACCTTTTTACTATTCTGTCTAGAACTTTCCTTAGGATGATACGGGACGACATGTTATTCTTTCTATCTTTTGTCTCTTTCTAAATGATTTTACGTTGCTATTTCTGCTGAAACCGTAATCGAATGCTAATCGCAACTGAACTCAAGTATTGCTATGGCTCCTCTACCAATATTTAGAATATAATCCGAGATTTGCATCTCTGAGTTCACAAAGTGATGGCTGCCATTGTGAGGCCCGTCCCTTAATGCACTTGGCAAGACCGTTGGGTTCGCTTTAATTAATGACCTTATCAAACTTTACGATGATCCCCCCAAAACAACATTGAGTACCGACATCTCTTCCGTAAATGCCGACCGAATTCAGCATTTTCGACTGCCACAATTGGACACGATTGTCCCCGTACCTGTCCGAATCAGCTCCAAAACCGTATCGGTTATTATAAATTAGAAATTAATCCAATTCAATTGCACTATGGTACTGTGCAAAACATATTCGCATCTGGTAGGTGGCCAAGCGGGTCAGGGTGCTGCAGTTTGTGGTTATGGTCCTGTGTTCGTCGAACGACGAGCCTTTTAGAACAGCTGCATTGCAGTCAAAATTATAATTTTCCCCTGAGCTGGAACATACGGACTCCAGGTGAGGTTCCACCCGAAAAACCGGCCAAAGTCCTGCTGCGATAGTTTTGGTTTTACTTTCTTTTTTTTTTTTTGATACCAGCTGGTTCGATTGGAACGACAAAGACTTACGCTCATGGGTTGTGGGGATTGGGTTCTGGCCATTCGAGGTTCGTTCACAGTCAGTGAAAACGAACTGCCATTTTCTAGAAGCGTAAAATTTGAATTTTGCGATGGCATTGGGTCGTGTTCGATATGGGGGAATCGTTTCGTGCAGTCGGTGATAACGATTGAGACAGCCAGCGGTTGGAAGTGGGGCTCTGATTTTGATTGTTATCTTTATGGATTCTCCGTCTGCCAATCGGAGTATAATCCTATTAAGGGTGTCGTGTCGAAATTTTTGTTCCAGTTTAAGACTGGAAAGCACTCTTTGAACACTCTCTCGTCATCTGACGGCACACATGTGCAATCAATTTTCCTGTTTTCCTTTGGCACATAAATAGCTTGCTTGAATAATAATCTGCAATCTCTGTTGCCTGCCAGTGCTCTCACATCACTCCGCACATTGCGGTCGAACTCACATACGATGATAGACGAAAGCATGGAGCGCAGAGCTCACTGACCGTCCGTCGTGATTCGGACCATCAGTTGCAGCCGCCGTCGTCGTCGTCGTCGTCGCCGTCGCCGTACCAATCATCATCAGCTCGACATAAATGAGCAACCGCTTGTGTCCTACCATTCATGAATGAAATGCGATCAAACTGTTTCAGTTGCCCTCGATTTCCCTACTCCCGACCCGCTCTTCGGGAAAATTCATCTTCCAAGGCATCATTATGCATGTGTGGGGAACCTCGCAAAGGAGTGCGTGTATGTCAACGCTTTACGAGGCCACATGGCACAGTTGCTTTTGATCGATATCTCACTGCTGACTGCCATGCCGGTGAGTCACATGGGAAGTCGCTGAACTGAACTGAATTGAACTAAGCAAGCGACTACCGAACGACGAACGAACATCCCCAGTCACGCATTGCCGTGCCAACCTACAGGTCGCTCATTTTCGTTCCATTTATTTCGATACTCTCCGCCACACACACTCACACACTTCTCCATCCCTGCCTGTGCTCACTTCCATTGTGATTGATTTATTTAATTATTATCGATTCAACTGCTGCTTTATAGCTGTCAATAAAAATCAGTGTAATAAAAATAGCGAATCGAAACTTCGAGCGATGCAGTTGTCCCGAGGCATGTGTGGTTGTTGTTGGTGGAACAATGCGCACACACACATATTGCCGTTAACGGTGACGATGCCGACGACAACAACAAAAGCCGTGCGTTGGTTGGGAGCAAACCTTTCGGCGGCCATCACCACAATAATAATAGCAGCAGTAACATCAACATTAACAATAACAATAGGAATAAGATACACACTTTCATTCACTGGTTGCTCGGTTCGACGAGTGCGGTTTTGCTGTAGATCAAACGGATAAAAAGGACTGTGCAAGTGGTCTTTTTACGACCATTGCGCAGACCGTAAGGTTTTGCGATTTTTGCTCTGAGGCTCGGTGGACTGACAGGGTGGCCAGATTAAAATCTTGGTTTTTAAATGATCGGTTTGGCAAATGACTCGACGTTTTGCTGACGGAAATTTCACCGAAGGCTACAGAAGTGTAATTCTGTTCATACACCGTTTTACATAATCATATCAGAAAACACCCAGGGCATGAGTGATGATGATTCCGCAGGTTTTCTGGTATACTGGTATTCAGACTGGTTTGCTTCGTTGTCGCCAATAGACCGAATACACTGAACTCAAACATCCCCATTTTATCGAATGAATCCTCCGTCGGTTGATACCGAAACATTGAAATCGCATTGACGATTTTCTAGAAACAAGATGATTATCCTTCTAATGTTGAACAACTAATAATACGCGAAGTGAATTGACCTCCCGTTCAAATTCGAATGCACGCTCTATGAAAAATCGTCATCCCAAAGTGGAATGCGTATTGCATTGGAAACGCATTATAGCGCAAAGCATTTGAAATGAGGATGACAAACATTTTCATCATTCGGTAAAAACCTATCAATCGCTATCAGAGCTGGTACCATCACGAATAAACCGATCGAAACCCGGTCGCAATCTTTGCTAAACGATTGAGGAAGTGTAATGTGCAATAATTTTATGCCTATGCATAGTTAAGATTAGTCATAAATCGCTAATGATCTACACAGTTTTGAAACAAACATCATATTAAATTTGGTTGATTGTCATACGAAACATGGATGATTGTCATACAGATCTAACCATAAGACTATCATCCGGTTTTCGAATACTTTTCGATTAAGGGCGAAATCGACTTACTTTTCAGACGATCTTGGGATGATGTTTGGGTTCAGTGTAGGTCAGTAGGCCGAGTTCGGGAAATTAGATAGTCGAACTAAATATTCCATGAAAAAATTGCATTCGCTAATTTACGTTCTTGGGAAATTATTCCTTGTTTAAATCATGAGCAGTTCTTTCTAAATACTATCCCAGAAAGTTTTCAGTAAAAATAATTGTGCTGGAAATCCATTGTTTAATAGATATACTGTTAACAATAGCATATTAGAGCTATCATTGGAGTAGCACATCAGCTGTTCTCAATACTTCGCCAGTACTTTTCCAAACAAATCTATCTGATTTTGTAAACAAAGAGGGGTAGTAAGATTCAAAGCAATACCATGCTGAAGCTGGTTGGGTTCAATTACCGGTCTGGTCTAGGAATTTTTCGTTAAGGAAAATTACTCTATTCCCTGCGCATACGGTATGATTGTACCTGCCACAGAATCATACTTATGCAAAAATGGCACCTGGCATAGAAAGCTATTTATTAATTACTGTGAAAGTGCATTTAGAACGCTAAGTTGAGAGCAAGCAATAAGCTAATTGCGAAAGCAATAAGCTTAAAATGGTAAGAAAGAAGAAAGAAGTAGTAAGATTTAAACGTTGAATTCCTAAAACCCTTAGCACTTTCATTGAAACTAGGGCCACCCACACAAGGAATAACATATCCCGAACATGATGGTGATCCGGGAGGGTGCTGAGAGTTTTGAGAAATGTACGTTTAAATCGTACTTCCCATCTTTATTTATGAAATCAGATACGCCTGTTTGAAAAAGTAGTCGAGATTTGCAATTGTATGCCAGCTGGCACACCTGCTTGGGAACGTTTTTCATTAGATTCAGCACAGACTTATAAGGGATAGACGATGCCTTCATCAATGCTTAAAATTTTTCAATTGGTCGAATTTGCAGGTAATTAGGAGGGTTAATGTCCTTTGGAACGAATGAAAAATTCTTGGTGGTATACCATTCTACAGTTGATTTCGCGTAATGGAAAGACACAAGATCTGGCCAGAAGGCAAAAGGATTGTTGCATCGAATCATATCAAAAGAAGCCGTTTTTGTGGTCACTTTTTGATGTATATTTCATTGTTTATCGAAGCAGTTGTGATGAAAGGTTGCAGAATCTTACCTCAGTCACAAATAGCTTGTTAGACATTAGATTTCTTACCAAACTTTTTGACTAGAATGGATATCTCAGACTGGTTCCATACTTCTTCTTCACGCTCCGTATAAATATGTGGCCCGGATTTGTTGTCAAATTTCAAGTAAGTTCCGTCATCTAAGAATTCACAGCAAGCATCATATCGCACAACTTTCGCATTCTGGGCCTAATCGATGCTTTTTGTTTTCTTTTGACTCCGTTTCGGCTGCTTCTGCTTATTATAGGATCGTTCATTGGGACGATAAACATTGGACTTTGAGGTGCTCAATTTTTTAGCCACTCACCGCCCTGAAATCTCCTTCTTCTGCTTGAAAAACGAGGGTTAGTAGGGTCTTTTTTTCGACCCGATTTTGATTTATCCTCAAACGAACTTTCTGTTTACTCGTAACACGGTTTTCTAACTTACTCTTTACTTTTTTTGCCAACTTCTTCAGTGACATTCCGGGTTCTGTACACCGTTTGAGCACAATATATCGATGTTGTTCCGGTGAAAGTACAAGCATTTTTATGCATGTTGGAAACGATTAAACGCTACATAAATGTTGAGAGATCAACATTAAACAACAGGATGCAGCCATAGAAAAGGACTCGTAATTAATTTTTGGGGTAGCCGTTAATCTCTATACTTTTAATCTGGAAACATATCATTTGAAAGACTGAATCAATTATTTCTTGTAATCTTCTAGACATGGAACCAATGAATTTTCATTCCTTCTTTTCAACCATGCAGCATCTAGCAGATCTTTCTAGTTTCAAAACAATCAATCTGCCTGCATTGTGGCGAATTCAATTTAGTATTTCTTGCAATATTTTTTGACATGAAATCAATGAAATTTTAAGAAAGATTTCTTCTCCCTTAAATTATAAGAACTTAGCATTTTTTAATGTTTTTTTTTGCATTTGAAGTGCTATGAGAGATTTTCTTCTATCAATCATGAGCAGTACTTTCTACTTTTAAAACTCACGTTTTAACTGATATCACATAAAACTGACGTAATGCAATCGAACTTCCATGGGAGTGTCGTAAATTGTCGTAAATTAACAAACAAACAAACAACAGAAAAAATTCTTTCTGCATATTTCAAAGTCACCATTACGTTTGTACATGACATCAATGCATCGTACGTTGTTATAGTTACATAGATATAAATATATCATATATATATATATATATATATATATATATATATATATATATATATGGGATATATATACATGATATATATATCATATGATATATATATCCATCTATTCGTGCATCTCTGAAAGCCAAGTAAATGACCAAATTTGAAATCAAAGCACACACAATTCAATTTGCACGCATATCCTAGTGATAGTGCAGTCACATTGTTAGAATGCTGATTCCGTGCCGCTGTGTCGACTTATTAACGGACTTCATGATTCTTTCAGGACTACTGTTGTATGTTTTTCTTTGTGAGGTTATAGTAAATCAGCACAGTCAGTGATCTGTGCACTAAATGAAGTCACTGTGAACAACTAGCTGTTTATTTTGACGATGTATAAGTTTCTTTCGAACCCAGTCGATTCGGTAATCTTGTATTGACAGCGGTGCTATTGTTGTTGTGGTTAGACGCATTGATTGAATTCCCACCATAGTTTATCGCGAAGATAAATACGGACATTGCGAAGATAAAGTGTTGTGTATTTTAACACGATGTAATTGATAAATGAATTCGTGTTAACAGTTTTGTAATCATGCACAAAATCGACAATCATCATTTGCACAAAAGTTTATGTCGAGCTTCTCGGTCAACTTGGTTTGTACCTAGAAATAGGAAGAAAAATTTATATTTTTCTTTTAATTCCAATTACCTTTGTTGCTTATCTTGACAGATACGCGCATTTCGTCTACAATGTGCAGACTTCTTCAGTGTCGTGTACTAATAACTCGACTGGTTTGTACGCAAATAATGTCTTCTGGATGTACGACCAGTGTGTGGTGTTTTTTTCAACCGGCCACTTGTAATATATTGTGAACCATGACTTCAATGAAACATCTGTGACGATGAATGCAGAAGACTCGATGAAGGAGAATATTGAAAGATTGAAGTCAGTTGTTACTGCTCCGGCAGCCAAAGTAGATTCAACGATTCCGGCCAGCTCAACCCTACGTTGGCCAAAAATAATTGCATTGATTCTGTTCGTGGCACCTCAAGGCGTCGCCGTACTTCGTAAGGTTCTGGAAATAAACTAATAATACGTGGGAAAAAAGCTCCAACCGATTCGGTCGAACCTGGTGACCTAAATGTTGATCTGCTTTGGGTGTACTTATCTGAATTTCATCCCAGTACTACGAATGGTCGAAATTTCATCTCTTGTTTCTGACAGACATCTGGAGACACATGAAAACCACGGGTTACATAACATACCGATGTTTCTTTCAAAGTCGTCAAGTGTCAAGTGAAATAAAATGGATGTGGCTCTTTCCTGCTATTCGAAGCCAGAGAGTATTCAGTTTCATTAGTTCGGTCGAAGAAGATTACCAAAATCGCCCGAATTGAATCGGAACAGTGACAAACTGAATCTGACGAAGTGATATTACCGAGTCTATCTTCAGAATTTCAATAACAAGAACTACAAAAAAAAAAAAATTAAAATTTATTTAAAAAAAAGGGTTCAAGTAAATATAAAGAAATTTTGAGAAATAGAGAATTGGATGTAGTCATTAGAAAAGTTTGAGGGAATTGAAAAATAAATCTAAAAAAACTTGCCTACTAAACCAATTAAGCAAGATTTTATCTAAATCCCAAGAAATTAACTATCATAAAATGGATGATCTACAGAAAAATACCGAGGAAAATTCATTGAAAGTCCACAGAAAGATATTTCATAGGCACGGCTGCTGATGACTTAAACAATCTTTGAGTCTTTAATAGAGAGTTCAATTAAGGCAGAAAAAGTTCAAACTATCGCCAGTATTTCCCTTAGGATTTCGATAAAAGCTCTTTGGGAAATCAAGTGAAACTTTTTCCGCATTCTCGTCGATCAATAAAATAGTTACAAATAGCTGTAATAGTTATAAACAACTCTCCTGCAAGCTGTGTATTGATGTGATGTGATATGATAGGAAGCCACCACCAGTGCAGGACTTGCCATGGCAAACAGTTCCTCCCAATGACAAGATTCCGTCTCGTGGTATGTTAAAAATAGGGTTAGCAAACTCACTGTAGACTGTCGGAAGACAATTAGACCCTCGCTGATCTCGATCTGACGACTTCCATCAAGAAAGGCATAATTGTCATCCATAACTTGGGCCGGATATTCATGAATCCCTCGACTGGCACCATGTATTCCTTCCTTACCCTTTTTGATTGAATGTATGTTTGGTATGTACGTAATAGAATATAATAAATGTACTTAAAAAATATATCCCTGGGTTGTTACTGAAAATTAAAATTACTCATGTATCTTGATAGTCCTGGAAAAGTTGAAAACCAATCGACAAAGATAAAATGTAAATTAAAATATATTTTATTGTTTTTGCAAATCAACTGATTATGCTAGAATACATGTTCTGAAAAGCTGTCTTTCTGCCGTTCTAGTTACATTTAAAAGGTAGCAATGTAAGTGATCTAAGAGCCAGGTTTGATGATTTCTGAAAAACATTGAATATTTAATCAAGGTGCTTTAAAACTTGCAGAGATGCATAAATGCGAAGCTGAAAATAGTATGCAAAATATTGTGCTGAGTTGTTACAATATATAGACTGTTCCAGAAAGTATAAGCACACTTTCAAAATGACAATAAAGTCATGTTTTTTTTAGTTTTAATAATTTTATTTGGCAAATCATATTTGTATTTGTGTTTTATATGATATTTTACTCTCGTTTAATCAAAATATTTAATCATAGCCAAGACTCCTAACTTTTCCTCGAAAATGACCCATTAGCTTCTGCACAGTGGTACTTTTGACATTTTGAACACTTTTGGCCAATCTTTTTTAAATTTTTGGATGTAGTCCTCTGGTTTTATGAATTTTTGAAACTTTGTTTTGCTTCAAGCCCAAAAAGTCTCGATTGGCCGTGCCTCCAGGCAGTTCGGCGGATTCATGTCTTTCGGCATGAAACATACATTTTGACTTTTGTACCATTCTAAAGTGTCCTTTGCGTAATGACATGACGCCAAATGAGGCCAAAACACTACTTGACCTTCGTGCTGCCTGATCATCGGCAATAATCGCTTCTGGAGACATTCCTTAACGTATTTCTGAATGTTCATCGTCTCCGTTGTGATGTACGGACTAGATGTTTTACCACACTCAATATTCGAGCCTGCCAAAAGCCTGCCAAAATAAGAAGGTTATCGAATGTTTCGGTAAAAATTGCCTTCTCCGTTTTGGGGATGTTTTTGTCTTCGCGTACAGTATAGAATTGTGGTCCGTGGAGCGTTTTGTAATCTAGTTTCACATACGTTTCATCGTCCATTATTATACACCCAGAATTTTTACACAATAACGAATCGTAGAGTTTGCGGGCCCATGGTTTCACGGACGAGGCCTGTTTTGGGTTTTTTCTGCTTCCGGTTTTTAGCCCAAGTCTTTCTTTGGCACGCATGACGTTACTCGACGAGGTCCCTTGTTTTTTCGCAACATCCCGAACGGTAGTCGCTGGTTTTGCTTGTAGGCATCCCTGATCTTATTATCGATATCCGGACTTACAGGACCGGATTTCCGACCACTCTTCGGCACATCTTCAAACTTACAGTGTCTTCAAACGTACAATATATTTTCGAATCGCAGATCGTACCGCTCCAACGCTTACACCTTCTTCCTTGGCCAATTTTCTCAAATAGAGTCCGCTCACAGTGTACCATTTGTGCACGATACTTTTTCGTTGTTTCGGAGTAAGACCGCGCATTTTGATAGGTAACACAAATTTGAGCACTTTTTTTGATGCTATGTCATTCAAAAATGTGCAAACAAAAGAACGAAGCCAAAACATGTGGAAATATTTCATTATATTCAAAGTTACCGTTGAAATAAGGTGTACTTATACTTTCTGGAACAGTCGTTAAACAGAAATTAACAAATCTATTTGCAATGTCTGCATGACCGCTTCTGCCTTGAGTGCAGACGGACCGGTGCATCCATCATGAACCTGAAAGTTGAGAAGTTGAGTTGAGAATTCCATTGATGATCGGGATGATTCGATGCGCTGCTCCACGTCCCTAAATAAATACAGTGGATAAACTAATTAATGGATATAACCACAATGGAAGTGACTCTTGGCTTCGGATCTTGACAAAGAATCCCTATAAGTCCTTGAGGCACGTCAAGTCGACCAGTTCAGCTGG
Source organism: Aedes japonicus (assembly GCA_034211315.2). NCBI lineage: Eukaryota > Metazoa > Arthropoda > Insecta > Diptera > Culicidae > Aedes > Aedes japonicus. The sequence goes on along the minus strand of JASCZW010007525.1, from coordinate 17,098 downwards.
TCTGCTGTATTCCAATGACACAAAGTGTCTCATGACGGTGAATTTCTGGTCCGATGGTGCAGGATGTTGTAAGAGTGCCGCCACACGGCGCTTGAAATCTATGCTATAGTTCACCATGATAAAGCCGTTATAGATATCTATATCATAGTTCTATTAGATTCGAGAAACGGTTTTGCAAAAATATGAGCTATGAAGTAATAGCAGCTATGAGTTTGAAATCTTTGCTACAGCGCTATCAATTAAATTTTTTCGATGTACACACGATTGATTTTCTTTGTAGTAGCAGGTATTCAGTTGTGAGCTTTTAAAAAATAAATTTCAGAAATAATTATGAGCACATTATGTAGCTATGGATAGAGTGGAAAAAATTGTTGCAGTTGCTGCGTACATTATTTAAAAAAGGTGGATTAAACGAAAAACTCGCAAAGTCTGGACAAAATCGTGCTCACCTTTAAAGCTTGGAAATTGAAGCTAATTTGCTGAAGGAGCTAGGATATGAAGATCAGGTTTACTATTTCAGGAAAATTCTTCACAGAATTTCAGGGTAGACTCAGAGAAGTTTATTGAAGTTTATTTTTAGAGAAATTTCGTGAAAATCTCAGAAAAGTTCTTTAGAGAAGTTCAGGTTACGTCCTTTAGAGAAGTTCGGGGAAATTTTTCAAAGAACTTCAATGTAGTTCTTCAGAGAACTATCAGGGTAGTTTTTTAGAGAAGTTCAGAGAACTTCCAGAAAAAGTTTGGGAATTTCTTCAGAGAAGTTCTTTAAGGAAATTCAGATAATTCTTCCAAGAAGTTCGGAAAGTTAAGGGAATTTCTTCAGAGGATTTTTGGGGAAGTTTTTAGAGAACTACAGGAAAGTTCTTCAGAAAACTACAGGGAAGTTCTTTACCGCAATTTAAAGAAATTCTTTATAGAAATTCAGAAAAGTTCTTCAGAGAATTTCGTAGATGTTCTGCAGAGAACTTTGGGGAAGTTGAGCATGAGCATGAGCATGATTGACCGCCCACGGATGCAATTCCGTTATTGCCAGATCAGCTGTATTTGCACAAAGAACCAACAGATGATGTTTGGGACTAACATACATCTTCAATGTGTAGAAACTGGTGACCCATTACTAAAGCAATACCGGCGCCGGCCGTGTCCGAATGCTAGTCAGTAGGGAATGGGAGGAACGTGTTGACATGATACTCGCTTTTAGGAAGCCGAGAAATCCTCTGCACATCCACGAGAAATCACTGGGATGTTGGATGGTTAGGGAAAAGGTGAGCAGCAGGGTTCAGTTTTGCTTAACGATACGCTGAATACATACTTTCAGCACTTTCCGCCAGAACAATGGGCCGCTCCAATGTTGCTGAGAAAGAGACAAGCATAACTAAAAAGCAAAACGAAACAAAAATAGACAAAATAAAATAAAACAGGATATAAGATATTGTCTTTAAAGATATGGTAGAAATAAATTATTTGTTGCATTGCAAACCAGCTCTCCTCGATATCCTGAGATGGTCAAGTCCTGCTGGACCGCAGCTGCTGCCGTCGGCACTCAGTCCACATCAACCCGGCCGTCGCGCGACGTGTCGGAAACCTGATATCTGTGTCTAATACACTCTTCTTGCACATAGATTAATTTGCAAGCTTATCCTGAGCACCGAATCAAAATTCACTTTGGCACGGTTGTGAATTTTCTTCCTTAAATCTAGTTCCGGAATACTGGCACTCGGTTGTTGAAGTATCTTCCCTCACAATACCCTCGAACGACGACACTTTGGACTCGCTTGAGGAAGAATCACCAACTTCTGCAGAGAACTTTGGGGAAGTTTTCAAAGAATTCAGGGAAGTTCTTGAAAATTTCAGATAATTCTTCAGAGAAGTTCAGGAAAATTCCTAAGGAATTTCAGGAAATTCTTCAGAGGGATATTCAGGGGAAGTTCTTCAGAGAAACTACAGTGGAAATTCTTCAGAGGAAGTCTTCTAGGCTTCAAGTTCTTAATCAGAGAATTCAGGGAAGTTCTTTATAGAGATTTAAAGGAAAGTTGTTCAAAGAACTTTGGAGATGATTTTTCAGAGAACTTCAGCGAAGTTCTTAAAAAAACTTTGGCAAAGTTCTTCAAAAAACTTCGGTGATGTTCTGCAGAGAGTTTCGAGAAATTTTTTCAGAGAACTTCAGATAATTATTCAGAGAAGTTTGGAAAAATTCTTCATGGAATTTTAGGAAAGTTATTTCAGGGAAGTTCTCCAGAGGAACTTCAAGGAAGTTCTTCAGACAAGTTCAAGGAAGTTTTTCAGTGAGGGTCAGAGAAGTTTCTCTGAGGAGTTCATGAAATGGTATTGAAATTACAGGTTTATATACAATTCGTATATTATTAAGAAGCGGAATGGCTGTTAGCTTCTCGTGACTTTAAAGCAAAATGGCAATTTAACAATTGTGTAGGAGCGTTTGACAAAAAGCACGTTAATATAAAATCCCCTTCAAAGAGCGTCAGTGATTATTTAAATTATAAAAAAAACAGTTCAGCATCATTCTAATGGCTATGATGGATACTGAATACAAGTTTACGTATGTCAACATAGAAGCAAAAGGAAGGATCAGTGATGGTGGGGTGTTTGCCGATTGCTGTTGGGAAACTGATGCAGGATCTTTGCTTCTAAACCTACATAGTGGGCAAGTTCTATGGCTCATCTGACGCGAGGACGATCAACTGCTCATGAGACATTCTGAAAATTATTTTCTCTGCATAGGTCTGCTCAAATTTGTTGTTCAAGTTCCTTAAAGCCATCGCACATTTGTTATACAAGAAAGTCTTCAGCCCATAACATCTCCAGTAACGAGTTGGTCGATATACCCATAATGATGGCCCGATTCTTTGGTTTTGTATATTCCGTGGGTTCGGATACGATTTCGACGCAGTTCGAGAGAAGCGCCACCTCATCATATGATGACTTTTCACGCTTCAAATTGCGCTCTGCTGGTTTTGGTTTCGATCCACTCGGATTTTCAAGTTTCAAAAAGGGGTGATCGAACGTTGGAGTCAGGGATCAAAATCAATGGTTGAACTTCGAAACTGTTAGAATCGTAATCTCAACGTTATCATCTTGGAAATACTTAGACTTTCTTAGGAAGAGGAACTGCAAAGCAGAATAATACACTCACTTTGAAGTATACACTTCCACCGGAGATCGGAATTAGTCGGGTCCCACAACACCGCATGTTGCCCCCACAGCTCAATCAAGTAAAATTTATTTTGCTGGTCAATTTTTGCTTTCAGTATATCGCGAACCACACAAACTAACAAAACAATTATCCAACTGTCAAAAAACTTCGACCAACGACACCGTCCGGATGGAATAGTTCAAGGCCTACTGCTATAACATAGAAACTATCGCTTCAGTGTACACACGACAACGGGCTAGGCTCTATATCATAGCGTAAAACTATCGCTTGCAAGTCAAAACTATGAGCTATCACTTCATAGCTTAGGTGATGCTATGAACTATTACATTGTTTTCTAGCATATAGCTTACTATATACTAGAAATAGCTGCCGTGTGGCGTCACCTTAAGAACATACCATAGAAAGAAGGTTTACTGCTTTCGCCATTACTTCTGCAAAACAACCGATAATGCTGTCAATGTTTGACTGTAAACAACAAAGCTACTATGATTGGTTATACAGAGATGGATTCTCTACTAGGTGACAGAAAAATTTCCATGAAATAGCAGAGAACATTGTTGCACTCTATAAAATGTCTAAATTTCGTAAATTTCTATAAAATATATCTAAATCTAAATCTAAATATATATAAATCTAAATCGAAATAATCTAAATTATGAAATTGTCTAGGACCCTGTTTCAGGACTCATAATCGCTTTCCAAAAAACCATTGAATAAGCTGAACAGCTCTCGATCAACTGGCAACCCTATTCCTGTATTGATGACTCGAACCAATTTAAATGTTGATACCCACAAACACACACACACATACACATGTGGGTGTGCGCCATTATTTGCTCTCGCTATCTTCCATCCTGTGGCTTTTCGATGAAAATGAAAATTATAAACAAACAAAAAGACGTGCCACGGTGCACCGACAAATCGGTGGAACCCAGAGGAGAACGAAACGAAAAAAAAACATAATAACAAATTTGTAACAAGTTGTTTGTTTGATCGCCACCGGCGTCCGCTCCCCTGGAATCTACGCTGTTTGTAGCCGGTAGGTGTACCACCGCACTATCAGTGACCCACACCCATCTCTCTTTCATTGATGCGTTTGTCCATTGGGGCATCATCGATTTAATTGCAAGTTTTATCGTCGTTAAGAGCAGCTCGTACGATCATTTGATTATATAATTGCAGTCGTTTGCTTTTTTTTCTTCTTTTCGTTCTACTTGCTTGTTAATGTAGCAATTGTAACGTTGATATAGGGACGGTAGATTCTCGCATGGCGGCCTCCAAAGAACGTCGATTCATTATTTCTACTTGTTTTTCCCATTCATTCAACGGCATTGCCTGATGTGGTGTGCCTGGTTTTTAGTTAGTGTCATAGAAGGGGTTGAAGGAGAAGGGAAAAAGGTGAATGTCAACGTGCATCGCTGCCTTCCTTGCAATCATTTCGGTAGTTTTGCTGCAGCAACAACAACACTCCGAAACACATGTACGGCTACTATTCATATAAACATACGTGTGTAGGCACAACCAGCCGGAGAGCAATTTAAGCCATTTAATATAAACGGGCGAGCATGTTTAATTCAATTAAATTTTGAACATGCAATATATCTCGCATAAAAACACAAACAATTTGTTGGACAAAACTGATCGTTTGCCACGGCTCGTTAGCGAACATGCGAGGCGAGTTAATTTCCGGAGGTGGGTATTCGTTATTCGGAATGTCGAATCAGGACACATTCTAATTAGAGATCGGAAATCAGCAAATGTATCCGGAAACTGTTGCCGTGAAGTTCAAAAAAGACCACCACACTCACAACACAACAGCCAGCAACAGAGGAAAAGCTGTTTCTGAAGTGTAATCTTATGCAAAACATCCCCATTTTCCCTTCCCCATTTTCAAGTGTGCAAAATTGACAAAGAAATTGAGAAGCGACCAAGGACCGAAAAGCGCGCCATGCATATAATAAATGCTAACGACGCGATAATGTATATTTTCGGATGGTGTGTGAGTGAGCTTTCTACCCGATGGGATTCACTTCGACGCCGCCAGGAACAAGACTCTCTTCGGTCGGCAGATCTTATCTCGGAGCAATTTTCACGAAAAAGTTATTAAATTTCCTCTTGTGCGAGTGGCGAAAATGAGCGTTTATTGAAAGTTTTATTAATTTTGCACATTGCGATTCTGAAGGGACCGTGCCAGACAATCTTCCTTCCGAAGCAGAGGGCTAGAGCACGTGGATCCTTTCCGTACCATGCGGTGTCGTGTTCTTTTGCGTAAACGCACACAGGCGCGTTTCTCGATTTGTAATAACACGTGACTTTACGCTGCGCTATCACCAACCGTGAACACGTTCTATCGGAGAGTGAGTCGAAGAAGAAGGCACCTCATAGACAGGTAGGATGTCGCATACACAACGAAATTGGTGAATCGTCGTTATCAGTAGAAGCTCGACTGCTGCGGACCGGACGAGAAATTCACACCGAGGTCGTTCACACAGGTGCTCAGTGGTGTGCATAGAAGTGGATGGTGGCTGGATCGGAAGAATGCAGTAGTTCGAGTTATAGGTACTTATTATAATTGAACTCAGATTTGCAGAATGGAATGATAGTTAATAGCCGTCATTGGTTTTCAAAATTTCAAATGACTAGCTTCTTGTAAGCTTATTAATTAGTTGAAGGGTAGAGTACTTGTAGAATGCAAAACTACAAAGCAACACTATGGGTGGCTGGGTTCAATTCCTGAACTGGTCTAGGTTTTTTTTGTGAAGGATTTTTTTTCCTACAACCTGGATATAGCATATTTTTGTACAGTTTGTACGGTTTTTACAAACCGAACCAGGGCTCGTACATTGAATATGTTCGTAAAATCAACATCGGTATTTGTGGTTTGCAATACAATCTTTATTTATGAAGTAGGCTGTGCTTTTGAGCAAAGAACATGCTGTATGCGTAAAATTTTCTATTATTAGATAAATATTATGAGCCCAAAATCAATACCAACATATTTCAAACAGACGCTTTTTAAGAAACTCTTGTATTTAAATTCCACTGTTTATATTCTCAGTTGTGATTAATTTTTCACTGATATTTCCGCATGTACAGATCGCTTGCCAAACTTTAATTGCCGTTCCCGTTATAACATATATCTTTGCTTCAGAAAAATATCTATTATGTAGAAGGAGATGTTCGCTCATCACCATGAGGCACCAAGAGTGAACAACAATGTTTTTGGCTAGAATGAAAGATATGAAGAGAAAGTTTTTGATAGTTCCGCTAGTGTGCGGCAGGATTGGAAATGTAACAGATGTTTTTTATGAAAATTGAGCGAAAAGGGCATGTATACGGTGGTACTCGAACCAACGACATTTTTGCCTAACATCCCACTGCGGGGTAGGTTAAAGCACGGACTAAGTCCGCCACTTCAACAGGCAAAAATGTCCGGTTGGAAGACGCTCATGTACCACTGTGGCTTGTATAGTTATTCTAGCAATCTATTGTGTGCACTCTGTTTACTGATGCGCACATGGGAGAGGAACTCTCTCCTTTTTTGGGTTTGTTTTGATTCGCACCGACTGACGATCACTAAAGTAAAAACATTGTTGTTCACTCTTGGTGCCTCATGGTGATGAGCGAACATCTCCTTCTACATCATAATCGTTACTCCTCGCACGGAGAATGTATAACATAACAATTAATGTAAATATCTATTGTTAATGAAATTTGTGAGCTGTAGCTGTAGTACAAATTTATGATATGAACTACAACCCATTGTAGCACGGAAGCTAAATAAGGTTTGTTTCCGCAATAATACGGACACCTCAAAACATGAATAAAACATAAATTTCGCATTAAATGTCCGTCGTAGTTGTTCATTTCAGATTCATGGAATGTGTTTTAACAATTCGTGAAGACAAAACATAGTTTATCGGTATTTGCATAAAATGTTCGAACTTTGCGCTTAACTCCGTCAATTAGGGTTTGTACAGACTCTTCAGAAATCGTAGAAGCCGTCTTTGTCCAAATTTGCTGGAAGTGTTTGATGTCATTGATTCCTTGCTTCTTTCCAGAAAGCTTCCGCTTCATCAGAGCCCAATATCTCTCGATTGGTCGTAGCTCTGAGCAATTTGGCGGGTTTGAGGTTTTTGGTACAATGTTCACTTGGTTTGCTTGGTATCACTCCATCACAGTTTTAACAGTGGCATGATGATTTTCTTTATGACTTTTGATGGAGGGTAGCAATCGCTTTTGCAGACACTCTTTCTGATAGATCTCCTTGTTGATTGTGCCTGTAGTGACGAAAGATTTACTCTTTTTGCCACACGTGCAAATTACTTGCCACACATGGTATGTTTTGGGAAATTTCGATGCCTTCTTCGTTCAGAAATGCTCAGCTGTAGCATTTCTGGCTATAGTAGAATAAAAAGCCAACCCTGGAAACTGCTTGAAATCCACCAGGACATAAGTTTCATCGTCCATAACAACGCATGAAAATTTCGTCAAATATTCGCATTACAAACGTCGAGCCCGTGATTTTGCTGCCAAGTTCTGTTTGTCGTTGCGATTTGGAACTATTTTTACTTTATACGATATAAGTCCCAAACGTTGTTTTGATTCTTGGACAAAACGAGGCGACATCCCTATTTTACGAGCCACCGTTCGAATGGAGAGATTTGGGTTTTTCGTTAATCTCCTTTTCACCTTTCGATCCATGACAGGATCAGCACGTCCAAGGTTTATGTCACTTCTCGGTTTCCTCTCCACCGTCAAACTTTCCGAAAATGATTTGAGCACATCGTGAACAGTGGATTTAGGCAAATCCAATGTTTTTGCAAGGTCCCGTATTGACAAGTCAGGACTTGCCGTACGCCCGTACAAAATACGCTCGCGCACTTGTTGTTCTTCCGTCGTTATCTTGAATACTAAACATGAAATGTAAACATCAATCATAGTCTTTTTCATCATAGACTCTCAGCTATACCACAATGAAATTTTCTATCCCTACGTGCAATATTTCAAAAGTTACAATGATTTGAAGGTGTCCGGATTAATGTGGATACAGACAGCAAGAGGCTCTCCCCTCGGTAAGACTTGATCAAGCTTTAATAACCAGTGATTATCCTAATCATGCCATTGTATGTAGGGACAAAAACAGGGTCGGGTGGATCGATAGGCAACGCCACTTAAACGTTTCCACAGGGATATAAAGAATTTCCTTCCAACAACAAGATTGACTAACCGGCTAGCAATGGGGAGTTGGCATTGCCACTCTCTCCATTCAGAGTGCTTCAATCGGGTGCCCTGATGGTCCCTCCCTTTTTCATTACGTGCTTTTATTATAATGTATATATTTATTTAAACAAAAAATACTACAAGCAATCGTATATATTTTTCATGATCTTCATTCGGTTGATCCTGAAATGCAAGAAATGTTGTAAAATTTTTAAATTTAGAGTTTAGTGGTTCCGCGCTTTAGCACGTTTTCGTTCGTTTTCTGCGATAGAAGTATTTCACCAAAATCCAGATTTGAGGTATACACAGAAAAAAATAATTAATTTTAATAATCGCGTAAAATTTCCCCTCGTGTAATTCACGAGCCAAAGGAGTGTAAACAACGATATTGTTTGCAATCTTTCATGCAACAGGCTAGATTTAGGCGTTATCTGGCTTAAATTTACATGAAATATCCCATTATTTTCTGCCAAATCTAGCATTCCCTTTATGTGCATTAGATAACGCAGAAGATTCAGTGTTTCTTTTTATCTGTGTACTGAAAAAGTGTGTTAGAGCTATTAACATTTTACAAGACTAACATTTATACATTTTAATTTACTGTAGCCATTGTCACTTTTTGCTGTTTATGCTTATGCTATGTAATCTAAGAACTCTTTGGAATAAAGGTCTCCATATTTATAGGCGAAACAATCTTTCTTTTTGTTAGACTACGGTAACGATTTAAATTCAATGATGTACAAAGATGTAAGCTGAATAGGTGAAAGAATGTTCGGGGTAGTTAAAGTAAAGGTATTCATATTTGGGTAAGGTAAGGTAGTTTATAGGCACGGCAGACATTCATGAACGATCAAAGATCAAAAATAAATGTTAAGTTGGAACCTTGGTCTCCGTCATTCAAGGCCTCTCTGAAGTAACCGTAAAAGGTTGTTTCAGGTTATCCTTAGATGTCAGAAGTTCTATACCCAGCGTTGAACATTCGGTTGTTTTATGTGTAGATCATGAGCGAGATCCTACCGTCACTGATCGCTGATGGTTGAAAATCACCGATTCCGGTTGTCAATTTGATAGCCATTACTGTTCACATTTCACTTGCCAAGCCTGTTTACTTTTCAGCCATCATTCGAGTCCGGTTGAGTCATAATCTGGTCATCAATTCAAAGGTTAGCATTATTTCGTCACCCCGGCCGCCATTCAGGCCTACACTCGGGCCGACACTCAGGCCAACACTCGGACTGGTACTCGGGCCGACACTCCGGTGGACACCCTTCTGGAACTGATCGCTTTCAGGTCCAAAATTTTTAATCTTACAGCTCCTCTACGTAAACTATCCACATATCTCGGCTACGCTTCAGGCCTCGGCTACGGGGTCCAGGTTGTTCCGAAAAACCTTAACCCACCCAACTGCCCCCAGTTCCACCCTATTGAGAAATACTGGGCAATCATGAAGAGGAGACTTAAGGCAAAGGAAAAGGTTTTTAAAAGACATCAATCAGATGAAGACCTGGTGGAATAAGATAGCTAAAACGATGGACGAAGAAGGTGTGCGCCGCCTAATGAGCCGTGTTACAGGAAAAATTCGAGAATTCCTTCGAAACCGTGACGAATAATTTTATCCGTATTTTATCTTAAAAGTATGAAGAAAACGCTTTATTTGTATAAAAAAAGATCTTGAATACAATAATAATTAACTGAAATACAGGCAATTGTTTTTGTTCCAATTCTATCTGAAGAAAGCTTTACACGGAGTTCATTTGCTTTTATTTTTTAATTATCTGAACATGGCGACAACTTCCAGTATCCTTCATATATTTTTTTATGAAGGCGAACGACCGGGAATGGCATACAATTATCTTAAATTAAATTAAAGCATATGGAGATGAATGGACACAATGAACCCTAACATAGTACTAATTTTTATCGTCATGTTCACTCAGTAGCAAAAAAAAAGCCGAGCAAAAACCGCCATGTTCAACCTACGGTAACTTTGTCAATTATCAATATTTTTAGCTGAAACTTTTACAACAATGTATACACCTTATGAGGTCAAATTTTATATCGTTCAGGTTAATAAATTTTAAGTTTCCATTACATATGTGAAAAAAGTCAAAAAAGACATTAATTTCAAAAATCCGTATTTCTGTGAAAATTTTTTGATAACATATTATAAATTTCGTAATAGTCAAAAAATACATAAAAAATAATGTGGACGAAATTTGAACTGTTTCCATCAAGTGATTTGGACTTCAGTTGGCGTCAAAGTTGACGCACCAACATGCGTATTTCCCTTTTTCACCCGATATATATTTTTTTAATAATCATTTATTTGTACAGGCTCAAACAAATTAACTTTACAGAGCCAAATTTTCATACTTTTATACATCATTTATCTTTAAACTAAGATTGGGAAACTAGGAGAATTTAAAATTTAACACTTCATTTGATCACTTTTTAAAAAAATAAAAAATTAAACACTTTTTTTTCAAATTTTTGCTAGTAATCTCGAGCAAATTCCTTTTAATTCCACTATGAGCTTATCTTTTGACAGATAGGCCTATTTCGTCTGCTACTTACAGATTTCTTCAGTGTCGAGTGTTTGACTTTGAAGAAGTCTGTAAGTAGCAGACGAAACATATTAAAAAAACTTAAAGTAAACATACAGGTTAAACTAACTACAATCTAAGGCTAATGTTAGTCAAAAACACATAAATGAGTTTCATGTACTCCAAATCACGTACAGCCAAAATATCTCGAATTGGCACTTTGGGTTGTCTACCTCGAGCTCGAAGGGAATCATAAAGCTCAGATATGACTCCACGATGTTCAGCACAAGACCAAATAACGTGATCTGCGTCCTGATAGCTTTGTCCACATTCACAGAGATTGCTGTCGCTCGGCCCAACCCGGTATAAATGAGCGTTCAAAGAATAACGATTGGACATGCGGCGAGACATGACACGGATGAAGTCTCGACCCACATCCATCCCGCTAAACCAAGATTTCTTCGACACCTTTGGAATGATAGAATGTTGCCATCGCCCCAAATCTGCTTTACTCCATTTATGCTGCCAGCTGACGAGTGACTATTGACGAAAAATAGGAAAAATTTCGTTGAAGGCGATTTGTATATCACAAATATCGCCTTCCATAGCGCCCACCTTTGCAAGCGAGTCCGCTTTCTCATTGCCCGGAATTGAACAATGAGAAGGGACCCATACAAAGGTGATGATAAAATAACGCGAAGATAAAGCACTTAGAAGCTCCTGTATTTTCAAGAGAAAATACGAGGAGTGCTTTACCGGCCTCAATGAGCGAATAGCCTCTATAGAACTGAGACTATCCGTGAAAATGAAGTACTGATCCGGTGGTAATGAGGCAACAATTTCTAGCGTAAAATGTATTGCCGCTAATTCAGCGACATATACGGAACAAGGAGCTTGAAGTTTACGGTTGGCGCTATAAATTTCATTAAATGTTCCAAAGCCTGCTGACTCCTCTATCAAAGATCCGTCAGTGAAAAACGATTTAGTGGAATCAACTTGGCCAAACTTTGCAGCAAATATCATCGGAGCAATCATAGGACGATGATGCTCTGGGATTCCACGAAGCTCCTGCTTCATGGATAAATCAAAATGAACCGAATTGTCGAAATCGGAGAAGCAAACACGATTGGAAATGTTCGGCGAAGGGCTGACATCCTGTGTTATGTACAAATGGTACAAGGTCATGAAGCGGGTTTGAGGATTCAACTCAAGGAGCTTCTCAAAATGTTCGATTACCTGAGGGTTCATAACTTCACACCTGGTGAGGAGCCGGAGAGATAATTCTGAAAACCGATCCGAGAGTGGTAACATGCCAGCCAGCACTTCAAGACTCATGGTGTGAGTGGAGTACATGCAACCTAACGCGATACGAAGACACCGATACTGAATACGTTCCAGTTTAATGAAGTGCGACCGAGCCGCTGACTGAAAACAAAAACTACCGTATTCCATAACCGACAAAATCGTTGTCCGGTACAACGTTAGAAGATCTTGCGGATGCGCTCCCCACCAGGTCCCGGTAATTGTGCAGAGAAAGTTGATCCTTTGCTGGCATTTTCGCTTCACATACTCAATATGGGATCTCCAGGTGCACTTTGAATCGAACCAGACCCCAAGATATTTAAATGACATGGAATGAGTTATCGGCTTACCCAAAATTTGAAGCTTCGGTTGTGCAGGGTTATGCTTCTTAGAAAAAACTACCAACTCAGTTTTCTCCGTAGAGAATTCGATACCTAGCTCTAGAGCCCGAGTAGACAAATTGTCTAAGGTATCCTGTAAGGGTCCTTGCAGATCGACCCCATTGGGTCCCGTGACAGACACTACGCCGTCATCTGCAAGTTGTCTCAACGTACAGTTGTCACCTAGACAACCGTCAATGTCTTTGACATAAAAATTATACAAAGGAGGCTTAAACATGATCCCTGGGGAGACCCATGTAGCTAAATCGAAAAGCTGTAGAGGTTCCATGAGAAAAGCTCATATGTTTCTCTGACAGCAAATTGTACAAAAAATTGTTCATTAATGGTGAAAAGCCACAAGCGTGGAGTTTATCTGAGAGAACTTCAACAGATACTGAATCAAAAGCTCCCCTTGATATCCAAGAATACAGAAGCCATTTGCTCTTTTTTTAGCAAAAGCTAACTGAATATCTGTGGAAAGCAACGCGAGACAGTCGTTCGTTCTCTTACCCCTACGGAAACCATATTGAGTATCTGAAAGCAGGTTATTCGTCTCAACCCATTTGTCCAGACGGAAAAGGATCATTTTCTCCAACAACTTTCGAATACAAGATAACATCGCGATGGGTCGATAGGAGTTGTGGTCGGACGCGGGCCTACCAGGTTTTTGAATGGCAATAAGTCTCACTCGTCTCCAATCATCCAGTACAATGTTGAGTTCTAGAAACTGATTAAACAAGTTCAACATGCGCCTCTTAGCGACGTCTGGGAGGTTCTTGAGCAAGTTGAACTTGATCCTGTCAGCTCCTGGAGCCGTATTGCCACACGAAAGAAGTGCGAGAGAGAGTTCTACCATTGTAAAGGGTTGGCTTATCTCATCTATCGAATTCGTTGTTTCGCGAGGAACATCCGTGCTGGCACAGAATCTGGACAAACTTTCCGCGCGAACTTGAGGATCCATTGGTCCGAGTACTCCTCGTTCTCGTTGTTCGTAATTCGGTTACGCAATCTTCGCGCCGTATTCCAAAGAGTACTCATCGACGTTTCGCGCGATAACCCGTCCACGAATTGTCGCCAGTAACCGCGTTTCTTGGCCTTGATGAGGCTCTTAAATTCTCGTTCGAGAGCCGTGTACACTTTCAAAGTGCTCAGGTGTTCCACGTCTACGAAAAACTTTGAACGCGTCAGACTTTTTGCGGTAAACCTCGGTGCATTGCTGATCCCACCATGGGGAAGGAGGTTTCCTGCGAAATGACGTTCCTGGGACTGGTCGAGTTTGAGCTTGAAGCGCGCTGTCTAAGATCAGGTTGGAGAGGAAGTTATACTCTTCCAGCGGTGAAAGCTTTTCTACCGTCGTTACGGCTTCATCTACTGCTGTCCTAAACTTTGTCCAATCGATGTGACGGGTAAGATCATACGTGACGTTGATCAGATTTCGACGGATTGAACCCGGTGGCAACCGAAATTTTTATAGGCAAGTGATCACTACCGTGGGGATCTTGAATCACATTCCATGTGCAATCCAACGATAATGAATTCGAACAAAGTGTGAGGTCTAATCTACTGCCAACTGAGGATGTACCAGCCAAACGTGTTACTTCTCCATTGTTAAGTACTGTCATATTGAAGTTGTCATAGAGGTCATATATTAGGGAAGACCGGTTGTCATCGTACAGTTCTCCCCAGCCTGTACCGTGAGAGTTAAAATCTCCCATGACCAACCGCGGAGCAGGAAGAACCGAACAAACATCTGAGAGTTGTTTTCGGTTAATGGAGGCCCTTGGAGGAATATAAACGGAAGCAATGCAAAGGCTTTTATTTTTAATAACAGCCTGACATGCGACAACTTCAATACCTGGAATGGGAGGAAAATTCACTCTATAGAAGGAGTAGCACTTTGTGATCCCCAAAGTACTCCCCCTCCACGCGAATCCTCACGATCAAGACGAATAATATTGAAATCATGAATCGGAAGATTGATTTCGGAAGAGAGCCATGTTTCACAAAGAGCAAATGCATCACAACCGGTAGTGTGAGCAAAAAATTTGAATGATTCCAATTTAGGAATCAAACTTCGATGATGAGCATGATGTATATATATGTATTATCGATTGCAAATGTGCATACAAGCTGGAATGTATAACTTTCAACAAAGGCAGTGTTTCTGACTATGTATGGTATTTTTAATTGCGAAATGCGTTCACCGTAATCATTTGGACATATTTTCAGTGACTATTCAGATTGATAAATTGTATTTAAGATCCACCGGAAATGTTAAAATTGCATGCATTTATGTAGCTCATTTTGAATAAAACCCGTCTCAGTTTTCAGCTCTGAATATTCTAAAATTCATATACTCGGGTCAATTCTTCAAGTTCGTTCTGAAACCCATTTTCCGTTTCAAAAAGTTCCAATCAACTTGATTGATTCAAATTCCATTCTTCCAACTTTCCTTCGAAATGCCACAATTCCCCAGGACCATTCCGCTTTCAATTACACCTAATGTCCGAAATTCAATTTCAATCTTCATCAACCCAACATTACACCAGTACCAACTGCCGAGTGCACTGCCAGATGTAGAATCGGTGCAGTCAACAAACCACATTCGGAAAATTAGCATTACCATTCCGGGTTATGTTTCCTTTCGTGCTAAACTTCTTCTCCCGGTCGATAGTTGCGATGTAAGAAGACCATGAAACGGTATTCTCCCTACATTGTTGTTACCCATTCAACTGCTGCTGCTGCTGCTGCTGCTGCTGCTGCTACTGTTGCTGCACAAAAAGCAAGCATCCTCGGCACCCGGCGACGAGCATAAGAGCAGCAATAATCATAAAAGAAATACGATCTCATGCTGTTTTATCTCCAATCATCTGTGCCGAAGTAATCTTCGCTTCGTGTGATGATGACGGCCGGGCGGAGGCGACGCGTGTAGAACCGTTTTTCCGTCCTTTGCAGCAGCCGGTCAATGTTGACGGCATGTCCGTTCCGGACTGGTGATTCTTGTGGTCCAACGCTGCAGCAATTTATTCGTTACACTTTTCTTTCACAGTAATGCATATTCAAATTAACCTTTCCGCCTGGTGCATTCGCTGCGATACGCCCCGAGCATTGTTGCGGCGGGTTTGATGATAAGGTGAGAAAGTTAACAGCCTCGTTGCAGATCTTGATGACCATCAGGGCAAAAAGGCCTTCCATGGAACACGTATTGTGGGCCGCCGCGGTGGATGAGTGTGGTTGACATACTTGCTAATCCAAAAGAAAAGAAAAAAGAAGCCGATCGTCGTCAGATTCGGTGAGTTGGCTTATCCTCTTGGATTTTCTTATCACCGCCAGGAAGTAACGTCAGGGCGCCTAAAAATAAAATCAAACCTCGCTTCACCGGAGCGCGGACAATAAGCCGACTTCTGCTCCAGCAGTGCACTGGGGGAAAACATGTGTCGTACAAATACCGAAAGGTAAACAAACGTAAATGTGAACCATCCAGGAAAGACGGAAAAATGGGCAAACAAGCGAAACATTCTCCGGCTGCGTCCGTTATCGAATCACATGGTTGATTGCAATCTTTTATTCTACCAGCTCTGCCTCACTGTAGCATCGAAATACGACGAAGTGACGACCAAGGCGGTGGTGGTGTTGCTCTTCGTCATTTTTCATCGGCAGATTCACCGAAACGGCTTAATCCCGGAATGATTTACTTGGATTTTGATGATTAAATATTTACGTATCTACGACAACGGAGAGCGCCTTCTGCCTGCCCTAAATCATATTCTTATGGAACGACAAGAGCAAGCAAGTCCAACCTTATGTTCGGAGAGAGATGGAAAATATTTTTCAAGGAATTACGCTGGTCTTTTGGTCGGTTTGTCAATACGGATGATGAGTAAGCAGGGCGATCTGTTTATTTTTGGGACGGTGTAAAATCTGTGGGGTAAGTGTTTGCCTTGTGCGATAAGGTTTTTAGGTTTAGGCCCTATCAGGGTAACGAAGGCAAATCTTTCAAGTTCAGCATATATTGCGAGGAAATTTTCAGATATTAGACGTGGTATCATGTGGCTATTCCTACATGACTCACTGTAAAACTGCCCATCAGGGCCAGGTTCAAACCACCAAGTGTCAATCCACCAAATCAGCAACGGTTTTGCTCCTTTTACAAACCACCCCGAGCCCATTGTGCGCAGAAAAACACCAGAAGCAATCCCCTAAAATGATATATTGCTTGTCACAAACGGTTGAGTCTCGACGACCGCACGGTTTGTTGGCTGTTGACGTCAAACCATAAAGAGCGAAACAGTGCCATCCTAGCTCTCGCATATTCACGCATTTTCAGTTTTCTGCGGTACCAGACACGTCGAAAAAAGAATGCCACTGAAACCGGGAGCACTCTTCGCTGTCAATTGGTGTTAGCCTCGCGGCGGAAATCTTATGTGCTTCCCAGACCAGACAGAGCGCCAACCCATTCAGAACCATATCGACGCACTTTG